>CAODLS010436795.1:0-18149 GCA_948243855.1 Flueggea neowawraea | reverse complement strand
CTATGCTTCATTCAGGTGTTGATTCGTTCTATGAGTACCTATTCAAGGCTCATATTCTCTTTGGAAAGGAGGACCTCTGGAGAATGTTTCATTCTGCTTATCTTGCTGCGCAGAAATATTTCAGACATGGCCCATGGTATTGCTTGAATGAGTTTTATAACCCCTGGGCTCTTTTGAACACTGCTTTTTGCTCTTTGTTTATCTTTCGGCACTGTCTTTATGGAGTGGGTTTTGGCTGGATTCGGATTGATAAAGTGGATGTGGTGAACTTGGGAGCAGAAGTTGCTCTCTTCCAATGAATGAGTTAAGCAAAATTATTGAATATATGTTCTGGAATGAAGTGATTTGAAGAATTTCACTTTAATTAGGTACCATGAAGCTGATATGAGAACAGGGAAGGCAACTTATTGGCAATTGACAAGCCTTCAAGCCTTTTGGCCTGGTCTGCAGGTACATTAATCAAGTAGATAAGCATACGTTAACTTCATTCTGACCAAAAGATCCTCTGAACTTAGAATTCACAATTGCTGGTATTAGGTTCTTGTTGGAGATATTGCGGCCGCCAATTCATCACACCGTGAATTTTTCTATGTGTGGGAGAAATTTGGAGTACTCCCAGAAAGGTAATGTCCTTTGAAACTCTTATGATCTTTTATGCTCGTAATTTTTGGTAATAGATAACTTCATCTTGTTCCTATTTAATGGATAAATAATTAACTTGTGATGTGGAAACTCGTAGGTATCTGCTGGACCATCAAATAGTACATCCTACCGAGAAGTATTATCCATTGCGACCTGAATTGGCGGAGTCAACTTTCTACTTATATCAAGCAACTAAAGGTCTGGTATATCATTGTCATGGGCAGCTTGTACCATTTATAGCCCTTGCTCGAAGTTCAGATTTTTATAACTACATTTGTTTATACTTTAGTTCTTTAAAACAAAATGTTATGCTTGTATGAGATTTTTTGCTCAGTTATACTGTCGAGTGTGTATTCAACTTGGTCAAAAGTATAATTAGTAATTGAATGTGTGTTATTTTATCTTCCATGTGAAGGTTCTGAAGTTTTTTTCTTTGAGCAAGCAGTGTTCTTGGTTCTTCCCTTTTGTAAATTGTGCATTTACTCTCATATATGTTCTTAGATCCATGGTACATAGAAGTGGGTGAATCAATCGTGAAGTCCCTCAATTTATACACCAAAGTGGAAGGAGGATTTGCCAGTATTAGAGATGTGACAACCATGCAAAGGGAAGACCATCAGCATAGTTTTTTTCTTGCTGAAACGTAAGACGTTTCTTGTCTTCATCGTAAAATTGGGAAGACACTCTCTTTCGGCCATATCTTTTTCACTTTAAATGTCAAGTTTATATCTCCTGCCATTGCAGGTGCAAATATTTATACCTTCTCTTTCATGATTCCTTTTTGGTTGATCGGAATTATATATTCACAACTGAGGGTCACCCTTTACCAGTGCTTAGTTCATGGCATGATAGGCTTCCAGAGTCATACATTCCATCAAATTGGACTTATGTGAAGGTATTCCTTAAACCATTCTCAACTCAATATGAAGATTTTTCATTTTTGTTTGCATCTAATACTTATAAATTGGCCCAATTGTTTTAGAACAACAATTGGAGTTGTAAGAATCATATTTGAGTACTTCAAAATTTTTCTAAATTAAATTTGAACTACAAAGACTGGAATTTTCTTTTGCTTGTTGCAGAATGATAATCAAAGGAAACGAGCAAGCGCAATGTCCATGCAAGTCTGCCCTGCATTGAGTTTGCATTCAGGAAATGGCGACCAACAGATAGAGAGTGCATGCCATGTTCCAGATGCTCGTAGTGACCACAGGTATTTCAGTGATGAAGAATGTGGAGTTGACTCAACGAGTTGTAGACGAAGATCATGCAGCATGGCTGGCTATTGCGGACTATGGGTGTTTTAATAGCGTACACAATTGGCTATTCTTTCAGCTTCAGACAGCAAATTTTTTATGGATAAGGCAAAAAACACCTGATACAAGAGTTAAGTTCGGTTTTACGAGGTATCAGATCAGTATATAGATCAGTAAGAGTTTTCTTCCAACAGCTATGCCATCTAACACCAATCAAATTAAATGGAAAGCAAGGAAAGAGCGAGATACAGGTCACAGAATTCCTACACAGCAGTGCAATTATGTACATTAATCTCAGTTGTGTTTCATTGATACGGCGTTTTGGTCCCTAAATAAAATCAGTGCTATCATGTTTGATCTTATATCTGTTAACAGAAGAATTTTGGAACAATTACAGAAAAATTTTGAAAAGTAATTAAATTTTTTAAAATGCAAAGGTATTCAAAATGTCTACATAAATATTCATTGTTTTAATACAGTTTCAAAAATATCCAATTTTGATTTTTTGACTACGTTTTGATCGAACATTAAAAGTTTGATTTCATATTGACCACATGTTTGACCACATACTAAAAAATTTAACTACACAATAAAATGAGTACAAAACGAGAATAAATTGTTCTCAATATTTTTGATACGAAAATGAGTATAAAACGATAATAAACTGTTCTCAATATTTCATATATAAAAATAAGTACAAAACGAGAATAAATTGTTCTCATTATTCTAAATACAAAAATAAATACAAACCTAAAATAAATTATTTTTATTATTCTAACTACAAAAAATAAATACAAAATGAGAATAAACTTAAGAGAAACAAGTACAAAATAATAACAAGCAAATATATAACAAAAATTGAGTATAAACTGAATATTTTAATCACTAAAAATGAATATAAAACGAAAATAAATTATTTTTAATATTATAAATACAAAAATATGAATAAAATGACACTAAACAGAGTCCAAAACGAGCATATCACCGAATAATAATAATAATAATAAGTACAACTCATTTTGAGTTAAAAAAGACTTAATTATCCAATATTCTACAAACAACGCAGGTTTAAAAAAGTAATCATTTCATCCCACTTTTTGCAATGTCCTCTTTCAGAACAGAAAATCCACCAAGTTTGAGGCCATAAGATAAGCTGGTTTCTCTTTGACATAAAAATGTTGAGAGCTTCCCGAAAAGTCCCAATCTTCCAAACTTTGTTCATCTCGTTTAGCTGCCAACCATTTTGAAGAAAATGACCCGAAAGCATCTTTGCTAGAGGAACAGCTGGAGTCATCATCATCCAACAAGAAGTTGATGCATCCATCTCCTCTGCTTGTTCCACTTTCAATTTCATATGATTGATTATTTATAATGCAACTTTGCGGTCCATTATATGTCATTATTCCTGAACATCAGCAGTTCAAGACAAGCGATTCAATTGATTATACAAATAAATGTCAACCCAGAAAACAGGTAACTGATTTGAAGCATAAGAAGCTCTGATACCATGCAACATGGACTACATTTGCTTAGTTTTGAAATTTAATAATAATAAGATCATAAAAATGACAAGCATTTGTTCAAATAAAAGATGGAACTGATAGAACTAGCTTGTCCATTGCCTTGGCAACGATTCCAATTAGAATTAATCAATATTTCTAGAATTTCAGAAATTTGAAATAGTGATAAAAAACACAACACTCACAAGGAGTAGAGAATTCGAATGCAAAGAATATGATTCCACCAAATTGCCGTTCAAATCTACAAAAAAGAATCAAAATTCAACTAAACACGGCCATAACAAAAGCATCCAGAAATCAGAAAAAGAAACCGAACGATATCAGGGGCAGAAACGTAATTTTCGTGGATAACCATCTCCGGGTCTCATTCATGGGCGGCGGTTGCTAGGGTTTTGAAACACTAGCCGCTGCCCTTGCAACGTTGACCAGCTCCTTTCCTCGCTCTCGCTCGCTCCGCTCCAGTGTCGACACAAATCTCTCTCTACCTCTCTGCAGCTCTCTGTCTCTCTCTTCTCTTGTTCACGTCGTGCTTCATCTCAGTCTCATTCGTGTTGTGCTCTCTCCCTCACTCTCAGTCGTGTCTCCCGAAGTCCAATGAGGAGAAGGGGGGTGGTGGCGGAGAAGAGGGAAGACAGAAGGAGAGAAGGTGAGGACAAAGAAGCCAGAGAGGAAGGTAGAAGGAAAGGAGGTGAGCGAAGAGAGAGAAAATGAATATTGGAATGGTTTCAAATAGAGCGTGTCTTTTACGCTCTCTTTATTGTATATTTAGGTATTTCAAAAATTTGAATATTATTTTTAATATTTTAAAAATTTTAATACATGAAAGGATACACTATAAAATATAATTGTCAAAATAGACCCACAAGATAATTTCTCAAAGATTTTCTCTTGTTCAGGTAATCCATTGACAAAATGTAGAAACCAGCATTCTGCTTTTCTCTATCAGCAAATATACTCTGTATGTTCTCTAACCACAAAGTTACTCATTGATCATTTATTGATCTATGATTCAAAGTTTTAGAGCCATAGTATTGGAGAAAATTTCATCACCAGAATACAAATCTATCAGTTTGTTTGAGTGGCAGATTGTAGAAAGAACTTGGTAGATGCAAGTACAAGACAATTTACTATATGATGTAAATATATTAATAATTGTAAATGCATATTTATTGCTCTCTTTTGCATAGTCGTAAATGTATTTCAATTATGGTCGCACGTCTTGTAGCCCAACAGTAAGAGCTCTACTGTTGATGTATGTATATCGGATTTAAACTGAGCAATATACATATATATATATATGTTTAATGTCTCTTCGTATTAAATTAAAATCTGATAAAAAATATATATATTTCAATTATGTAGGCTTAAATCACCCACGGTTTGTTTTGGCTTTTTGTTTGAAAATAGCTCGAGAACAGGAAGCCCCCCAAAAAAACTATGGTTGTGAAGGAGGCAAAATGCAAGCTGGTTTCCACAGCAAGGCCAGCTGGATGGCTTATCTGATCATTCCTCCTACTTTGAACAAAGCACTGCATAAAAGACTTCCAAGTGGGTTCCATCCCCCATTGTACCTAAGCTCCATGTCATGTTTACAACCCAGCTTTTTTTTCATAGATTCCATTTCTCTGACCATCAAGTCCATTCTTCTGACCATCAAGTGACTAGGACATGAAGATATTTTCAGTTTCACTAGGGACACACTTCACAATGAGTTGACTCGACCGAAGACAAGTTTTCTTGTTTCAATTTAAAACAGTTTGCTAAAATATTTTGTGCATTAATAATCTTCTAAGGACAGTTTAATAATCTTCTAAGGACAATTTAATAATCTAATGTGAGTTGGAATAAGAAAAATTATTTCAACTCAAAATCACACGTTTTTCCCATCTCACAATGATCAACGATTATGGTACCTCGTAGTAAGTAGCAACTCTGTAGTTCTGGATTATCATCCAGCTGTCGATCACCTTTACGGATCAACATGGGAGAAATTTCCGTACACCTTAGCATTTGCAACTTGGAAACCTTCTTAGCAGATAACTTGAGTGGTTTAATATACAAACTCATTTGTAAAATTCAGATAAAAAAATTTAAAAAGTTCATTTTACTATACTATCTTAGTGCTCAAGTCAATGTTGAAAGTGTTTATTTTCGATAAATTAAAGTTATAAATTATCAGAGAGAAAATAACTGTTGTTGCTTTTAGTCTCGAATGTAATTATCCAGTCTTTTTTCTTTAAATCATGAGTAATTATCCATCCTTTATTGCATCATAAATTATAATTTCAAAACTACTTTAAAATAATTAACAGTAGCACTAAATGGCTAGTTTAGTCAAATCAGCAGGCGCAATGCCTCTATATAAAGTACAAGTCCATTGCCAAATCTTAAGTGTAAATCAAAACTCAGCTTTCAGAAGTAGAAGCCATGGCAAGACTAGCAAGTTCCGTTCTTGCATTACTAGTTCTGCTGTTCTTTTTCACAGAGGTACACTAGAGAGCTCATGAAGCTCCATTTTATGTTCATATTAGTGATCATTGAATCTGGTTTTGACCACTTGGGATATCTATGCATATTCACATGCAGGTTTCATCTGATCTTAAGATAGAGGAAGAAATGCCTAACGTCAAACAGGCAAGTCACAGTTTCAGCCACTTTAATTCGTAGACTAGAATTTCAGAAACTGATATATGTTTTAGTGTTGTGATGATCATGGTCTTCTTTGTTTCTTGTGTGATATTACACAGACTGTTGTGAATGGTGCCAACAGAAGGTTAATGCAAGAGATAGGTAGGACTACTTTATTTCATTTTTAGTCCTGACAACATTGTTATATAACAGCTGAGGATTGATTAAAAAGATTGCAGGTTTCTTCAGAAAGATTAGCATTTAGCATATTTTCAGTATATAGTGTTTAGTATGTTTTGACACTCTTACTTTTTTAACTAATTCAAAAACTTGTTCTTCATTATCCGCTGTTCGCTAAATCTTGCACTTGTTAAATAAGCCTCCGCATATTTTTAAGTACGATTAACAGAGTTTTTGTCAATTAAAAGTGTAAAATGATGCAGATTGTGGAGGATTGTGCAAAGAGAGGTGCAGTCTACACTCGAGGCCAAACGTATGCAAGAGAGCATGTGGAACATGTTGTGTAAGGTGCAAGTGTGTTCCACCAGGAACCTCGGGCAACAGAGAGGTCTGTGGGAAATGTTATACTGAAATGACCACCCATGCCAACAAGACCAAGTGCCCTTAGTCTTCCTTTTTGGCTTTGCTTTCCTCACCTTCTCTGCAGGAGATGGGCTCTAAGTTTCCTCTTTTTTCCTCTTTTTGTGTATTTTCAATGTGTTGTAAAAATTAAGATGTGTTGGGATGTGTGTTTTGATATTTGACTGGTGTAACCTGTTTATGGACAGGTCTGTTGATGGATTACCTGTAAGTTGTGTGAGAAATAGAAGTGCATGTTTCATTTTGGACAAACTACTTTTTCCAATTAGGTTCCTTTTTCTCACGTTCTATCTATTGCCTCCTTGTCTTGCTCACCAACTGAATTATGAGAGGGCAAACTGAAGAGACCTCGCTTTATTTGCATGGGCTCTGTCCTAGTGAGTACAAGGACCAAAACCTGGGCTTCTTTGGACTTCTAAATTTGAAAGTGAAAATTACCCTGCATAATCTTCTTAAAAGATATTACAATAACATATTATTTTCGAATGAATTACAACTTAACAATAAATATATTCATTTAGTATATAAACAGTGAAACATGAATGACATTATTGACATAGGACATGACTATTACATTTTTATTAATAATAATTATCACAAAGAGAGTAACACATACTATATAATTCAAAAATATCAAGTATGAAGAGCTGGTGGCCAACCTGATACAAGTAAATAGCCATGAAATATACTTGTAATAATAAACCAGACTTAGTTGTACGGTTGTACCTGAAAATATCTTCATTGCATGATTTTTTTTGTTGATGCTTCTAATGCTAAAACACGTTCTAATGGTGCGACTTTTACCAGTATATTTAAGACCATTAACAGTAGATCACCATTGAATATCAATGCAAAATACGTGTATTAAAAACTGTATAGTTGGTGAAATATCCATTCAATAATACTTGCACAAATATATGTTACCTTAAACTTTTCCATTCCATTCCCTGTAGTATCATATGTACTTTCGGATATGATTAGTTTCTCTTTTTTTTGATTTTGGCTCTACTATTTCCACTTCTCTTGCACGCATTGTTGATCGTGAACCACGTTTCCTCGGAGTGATATTCTGCGCTTTACCACCATCTTTGTCTATCCTTACAAAACTCTTTACTTTCAATTTTGCTTTTGACCATTTCGACAACACCAGATATACCAGCAAACAACAACCTAAACTAAGATAAAAAAGATAGACAACCCGTTTCAACAACAAATAACAACAACGTGCACCACTTCAGAAGGAGAAAAAAAAAAAGGCACATAAACTGCTATTGAAACCTCCCTTAAAGGTGTTGCTAGGACAGTAAAAACGAAATCTTTAACAAAGGAATAAACAACTGTAAATCCAAACTAACATTGCAAGTTGCTCACATCCATTGCATTAAAAAAACCCACAAAAAGAATACACTTAAGATGTTTCGTCCAACTCACACATTTTATCAAACAGTTGGTGTGCAAACGACGAAAGAACAACAACTTTGATATTGGGTAGAGCATTTCAAAAACAATCAAAGCTAACAACATCAATCAACCAAACAGTGAAACAAAACCCATGAAAACCGCTCTTCAATAGTACCCGAATAAAGTGCACACTATTAAAATGGGGTGCAAGAGAGAACACTATCAATAAAATAAACCTGCTATATACGAATAAAGTGCACACTGTATGAGCAAAACCCACGCCCTGAAAAAGCTCAACTAATCCGCCGAAGGAGAGGAATTTGTCCGGGATTTTCGCAAATATTCATTAAGAGATAATACATGAGAGTTTGAAACTGAAGTGGCTATATCCCCTAAAGAAGCGCTCTTTTTTTGTTTATTCAGATATTATACCTGATATTTATCCGCATGTGTGTTTTGTTTGGGAATGCAAAACACTACAGATTTATCCATTTACAAACAGTATATTTATTGCATACATTCAGTTGTTGCAGACAACGTTGGTGTATACTATATATATGGAATTTTTGTATCCAACGTATAGTATATAATTTTGTCGATTCCAAGATTCCTAATGTCTCATCCTATCATTCCTGATTTATTGTGAGAATTCTAATTCATTTGTTTGATCTTTGTGTTGACCACTTGGCCAAGTTGGCAAGATTACAAACTACGTATAGTTATTTAATGACATTCCATGCTTAACTATACCATCAAGGAGGCGTTTGGTCATTTCACAAAAATAATCGTTTGTTTCACAATTTTTGGGTAAAGATCATAATGAAGAATGAGAATCGGATTCTGCTTTCTATTATTTGCGTTTGATTCATTGAAAATCCATTCTCGTTCCCACCCAAATGGAGAATGAGATTGTCCTTTAATCTTATATTTTGATTTACATGACATGTTAATCATATTACTATTACTCTGTAATCAATTTTAGTATTGTGTATTTATTGTTATATCTTTTATTTTTTTTTCATTTATGTAATATGAGGTTCGAGATGAGTTAATTATAAAAGTGACTATTAAAAATATTTTATAATATTTTTTATTTTATATGATTATTATTATTTAAATTTATAAAAAATATAAACATTCAAAAATAACCTAAATTCAATCTTGAAAAAACTGGGACCAACCCACAAACTACCTGATCATTGTCTAAATTTTCTGTATATTCCTACTACTTATTTTACGTATTTTTTTTCCTTTTTTTCTTGTTCTTTTTAATTCATTTTATGTATCAATATCTAATTTTTTATCAATTACTTTTTGTTATGAAATTTTAGTTATACAATAAAATAATTTAATATATTTGTTTCATATAAATATGCATTTTTATATAAATGCTATGATTGATTCCAACTTTGCAGTAAAAATAAATCAACCAATTATAAGAATCAAATTCTAATTCTGAATTAAACCAAGCAATTATCATAAGAATTATTCTGATTCTTGTTATTTTTATTCTTTATATAATCGATTTCAATTTCTATTAAATTTTCAACCAAACCATCCCTTGGTAAAAAATGCATTAATCGAAAAATTCAAAGATGGGAAATTTGTAATATTAAATGTTGTCCAATATTTATAATTAATGTAGTTCAAGTGAATAGTTGAAGTATGACATACCAATCAAACTTGTTTATTAATTTGAGCTGCAAATTCTATACCAAGTCTATAAGTTTGAGTTGTATCCTCCTTTATATTGCTTTGATTTCAGAGATAAAGTGTTGTCCAATGAGCTGATTCCTTATTTTGTAAAAAAGAGGAAGGACAATCTCCTAATTTGGTAAAGATTTCTGGTAGGCTTGTGATTTGGAGCAATAATGCAAGTGATTAATGAAGAGGAAGGGAAGAGGAACGTCATATGATAAGGACCACACATATAAATCAAGCCAACACACGCATGAGACGCGAAATGCTGATATGATCATCATTATCGGTACTTAATTAAAATGTTGTAATCATCTATGATAACCACTTATTTTGTTGCTGCTTTCGTACTCAACTAGACAGGCCACTTGTTTTTTTTTTGAACTGGTACACGGGCCACTTGTTGCTTGTAACATAAGCATCGACGTTAATTATTGCACCAAATATCGTACTATTTTTCCATCAAGAAGTCAGACAATTAACAACGAGGTGGTCAAAAATTTTCTACATTTTGTACCATTGTACTAGAGTACTCCAAATTTTGTGCCCAAATGGCTAAAAATGATCACGTGTTTAATTATTATTAACTGGTCGTTCTCAACCCTTGTAATCATGAACTCCATAGTAACCCTAATTATGAAGCTATTTTTTCTTTTTTTGTTCAGTCTCAATTTACCTAAATGATAAGGTTAAAAAATACACGCATCTGTGCGCCGTTAAACTTCGGAATGTCCTACATTCATTAAGGAAATACCACTGCTAGGCACAATTGATCGCAGCATTCATGAAGCTATTTTAAGACAATCACTCCTTTTTCATTAATTAAGCTATAGTTTATTTTTTTTTTCTATTATCTTGTTAGGCAAGATTAATATTAGCATGTTTTTTCAAATAGTATTAACATATAGCATTTCTTCGCATCTTTTTTTTTTAACGAACCAATACATGTTACTTCACCAATATATATGTAATTCTCTTTTTTATTTATAACTTTTTATTTCATTAAATGTTACCCCCTTAACCCCATATGTATGCTTACCCCCCAAAAAACACAAACGTATGATTAAAAAACCCACACCAACATGGTTCTTTACAATTCTATCTATATAATTTTAATTTAAATTTTGTTATCATTTTACTTAGTTTGAAAATAATAATAATAATGATAAATAAATAAATTATTTTAGTAAATTTACTATCAAATTTTTCATTTTAATCAGAACAACAGTTTTAACAACAATATCATCCACAGAAAAAAATAGATTTTTTCTACAATAATTTTTAATTCAGCACTTTGAGAAACAAACAACAACAGCAACGCCAAACTGGACCATTATTTTCTCTGCTAAACCGTTCAAAACACTGTTATTTATTATATATATAGTTTGGTATCCATTAAATTAAATTTTAACTTCCTAAACAAAGGTTTATTACTGCTAGTACTTGAGCTGTAGGAATTGAAAGTATAGGTGACATTAATCATCATGAAATTCTGTGGCGTGAAATGTGAAATTAGGTGCAAGTTCCAATCACCATACACGTACAAATGTACATATATATATATATAGATACATAGCTCGACAAGTTTTGTCAACTACAATCTTCTTCCATGAATATAAAAACCTTCCACGTTCAAAATCATGGACTTGCTTGCTCAGTTGTTGTTGCACAGAAGAAAAAAGACCTGACACATTGTTGGCTTAACCTCAAACTGCAAGAACGTTCCTGGAAAGTACGTTATTAATACGGTCACTTTTGCAATGGTCATTTTCGATTCATCAAACACGAAGGATCTTTAAAATCTTTAAAGTTGAAAAATTTTCTTGACTTCTCATGGTCACTGAAAGCACTTATCATCGCTGCATGGCGGTTTGCCACCAACGTGAAAAACACGTGTGTGTGTGTATTGGCAACGTTGTCCCTCGAATGTAAGTAGTTAATTCGATGTGACAAAGGGTATTGTTGGAAAGAAAGGTTTGTTCTTTTGGCAAGAAATGTTGGAATCTGATTATGTAAAGTTTGAAGAAAGGAAGATTCCTGGAAGTGAGAATTTTTGAACTAAAGCTAAGAGGTATATCTCGTGACACTGACATTGTTCGGAATTTGAGCTATAAAGTTTTGGTTGTGGCTGTTGATGTCTTTCGAATTATTAATGATGAGTGATAAGTGACATTTTCCTTCTTTTGTTTTGTTAGAGATCACAGGTATACATAAAGAGATACGTAGCCAAGTTCTTGGAAGCCACCTCCCTCGTTGTGCTTGCTCCAGTGAGATCATATAGGTGAATCTTTTCAGGTCGCGAGTGGTATTAAATTGGCGCATGCAACTCAGTCTTTATGTTTGTTGGATTAATCCTTCTTCATTTTAGGAGTAACAAGATAGCGATTCATTGATATTAGAATAAAATATAATATAAAGAGATTAAAAGTTTGATTTTTAATAGAAATAAATAAAATAATTTATTAAAAAACTGTGAGCTGATTTAAAGAATCTTATAATTTAAAAATTAAAACCTATGATCTTACACAAATTTCTCTATTTAAAATTGATTATCACCTTTTAAATTGGATTTAGTCTCTAAACTAAGTGAATGTAGAAAAGATATTTTACATAAATAGATCATAGGCCTCATAAAAGGAGGCTCATCTCTATATCCTTGAAAATCCCACTTTGTTTGAACCCAATATCTCATGATTTTGACTTTTGTGAGGAGATGTTTATCAATCACGTTATCCAACTGTAGCTGAAAAGATATTTTTTGATTAAGTACTTGCACAGTAAAGTGTAACATAAATCAATCTTAGAAGTATTTTTAATGTTACGTTATGAATTAATTTTACTCGTGCAAAAATGGATATATAGAGATAATGCTCGTTAATAGATAAGTTACAACGATGTCAAGAATTTGGAAGAGTCGTCTCGTTGGCTATACGGTGTAACAATTTGTAGCACATTCGATAATACCTTATTGTTGGTCTTCTCAAGTCAATAATAAATTTATATTAAGGAAATATTTTTAATCTCTATTTTTTTGACTTCTCTATGTTCGATAATAGACTGACTTTTTTCCTTTTTTACTAGAATAGTGAGTTTACTTAAAATACTAAAACAATTGACTAAAACAAATGCATACTTTTTACGAGAGTCTTTTCTTTTTCAATTTTACTCGAATTAAATTACATTATTTTTTGTCACTTGAAAATAGTTCAAATAATTAAATGTGTACATTGTTAATATTAGGTCTTAAGTTGAATCATTTGTAATAAAAATTACATTATTTTTCTTTTAATATATTTTTTGGAGGATAATCTTGTCTAATAGAGATAGTTCTACAAATCAGATTGTGTCAAGGAGAACAAATTAATTTTACTCAAACTATTTATTGTGAACATGGATCTTGGTATCCACAAACCTATTCACTTGAGATATTGTCACTCTTTGCTGTAAATCTATAATATGTAAATTATGGCGTAACAATAGTTCCCAGCCAAAAATAATAGGCTTGGAGCATCATGGGCTTTATCCCATCGCTCAGCTGCACCAGTAATTGTAGACAATGTTATCTGACAATTTACGCTCCCCCTACCAAATCATTATTTGCTCTGAACTCTAAGTTTGCACGGCTTTATCATTAAAAGACACATTAGTGATTGAGGGAGGAAGATGTTTGCTAAAGAGTTTAGAGCATCACAAGCTCGACAATGGTCCTAACATTGGGGCAACAATTGTTGTGAACAATTTTGATTAACAATCACATTTGCCTCAATGGTTGAGAGAGTAAAAAGTCTATAAACGATATTCAACTATTGTTTATGTAAAAATTATCTATTTCTTGGTATATAATCATTTTTTGGATAAGTCTTTTTTATTTGTTTCCGTTAAGATTTGATTCATAGTATCTTATCAATATTAAAGTTGACTCTAATGTCACTAAAATTACAATCCCATTGGTCATGTATAATTATTTATAACAAATATATAAATTTGTTAAACAAAAAATCTAAATTAATATGAGACGAGTCAAAATAAAGAATCATTTTATTAAATCATCTTAAAGCCTAAATATCTATAGAAAGTCTATATTTGACTAATCTAATTTAAATAGCATGTAAATTTCATGTACATTAAAACTTTGGGAGAAATCCATTGTGATTCTTGAGGTTTGATGTATTTTTTATTCCGATCCACAAATTTAAAAATTAGCTAACTCCATTAGTCAAATATAACGAAAATTTGACGTGTCACATAGACTTATTAATTTTAAGAATTTAACGATACAAAAATACCCATGTACAACATCATATTTTTGTTATATTTGATTAACTGAGTTAAGAACGATAAATTAAATTGATTAATTTTTAAATTTATGGACTGAAATGAACAAATCAGAAGTGTCAAAAATTTTGCCCTAAAACTTTCTCTACTGTATTCAGATAAGACGTTAGTGAGCCACAAAACTCTTCTTTAATTATAAAAATTAAGGAGTCTGCGTGACGTTACCACAGCAGTAATGAAGATCAACACGAAGGAGAGGCGTCAATGTGCGTAAGATAGCAACTTCCATAGGCGATGGTCTATCCTTAACGCGCTTTTATGGACCCCACATAACACAACCCTTCCTCTCCGCCTCTGTCTCGTAATCCACATCACTTCAACAGACAAACCATCGCCTTAACTCTGTCTCTCCTCCAGACACGAACACCAGTAACTTTTACAACCTTAAAACGTCGCCGCCAAAACATAATTTACATTACAAACACGACAGTTATGGATGAAACAGCAACAACAACGTCTTCCTTTCATATACAGCCAAGCCAAACCCCGGATAAAAACCCACAAACCACCCATGCAACTCATTTCATGCTCACGTGTCCATTCAATACATGCCCCATATACATACCCACATGACACACATACATACATACCTGATATCCTCCACACCTAGATAGATTAAAAGAGTATCAATTTTTTTTCTCTTTTTGGATTTTAGTCATTAATTGTCATTCATTGCTTGCCTCTCTGTAACCTATATAAGCATACCCATGTATCACTTGGGTAAGCATGTTGGTCTTTTGCTTCCTCTTTCTCTTGAATGATTGTTTTTTTACCCACAACCTCCTTTTAGTTTGGTTTTGGTGGTTGCGGGTCTGGTTTCTTGGTTTCGTAATAATGTCACAGAAGAGGCAGCCCGATGAAGCTAAGGGTCGCTCTGAAGGGAATAGTAGCCCCGAAGAGAAGAGGAGGAAATTTCATTTGAGAAAGCAAGTATATTTTATGTTTTTGTGTGTTGGGTTCCTTGATTTACATCGGTTGAATTGAAGAAGTGGATGGGAATTGAACTGAGTTTTACTGACAAAGTTTATTTGTGGATTGAAATTTGAATTTGGACGCCTTTTTGTTTATTAATGTCTGCTGACTTTGTCAAGTAGTGTAGTTTTTGCAATTGTTTTCTAATTCAACACGGAGAATTGTTTAGGTTCAATCTGGTTTATAATCTTAGCTGAAATTGCTGATAGTTGTTCTATTTCGAGTGTTTTAAGGGTAGAGGCATAGTGGATGTAGGAATGACAAGTAAATTTGCAGAATTTATTTGATTAATGTGCTCATCTGTACGGTGTTTGATTGCCTTAGAAGAGCGAGTTGATGTTTGATGTGAGTAATTACGTGAAGTGAGATGGTAGGTTTTGTAAATTGTATGTGGAAATGTTCTTACTAATTGAATAATTGCCAAAATGGGTTTTCCATTACATGAGAATCGTTGATAGAAGTGCTTGACAAGTGTACATTTGGCTAGATGATTGTTTGACAAAACTAGAAGGCTGTGAACACCTTTAATATGGAATTGAAAATTGCCATAGAACTTATCACTCTGTGTCTCTCTAATCTGTTTTTTAATGATGTTTTAGTGTGGTTCAGGAAGTAATGAAGATGCAATCATTCCAACATTTGCTGGAACCGATTCTGGAACCCTTGATTCGCAGGGTGGTATGTAGAGTTTTGAGATTAGTTATTGATGGCTTCCTTAACCCCGTGATATTTGCTTGAGATACACGAACATTCTTTTGGTCCCATAAAAGAAAAGGTTGGCATTGAGCTCAGTGTTTTATGTTTGCAGGTAAAAGAGGAAGTTGAAATAGCCCTGAGGAAACACTTGGTGAACATGAAAAGGTAAAAAACATATCTCAAGTATTGTTTTTATACGTCATCAAGAAGGTTGCAATGATGATTTATGCTTTTCTTCGTATGAATGTTGAATTAGGTATGGCGGAAAAGATGTAGGTTTACCTGAATCAAGAAGCTTTAAGCTTCAATTTTCAAATAGCCTCTCTCTCCCAGTGTTTACTGGAGCCCGAATTGAAGGAGATGATGGCGCTAACGTAAAAATAGTTCTCATTGATACCGTCACTGGGAAAATAGTTAACTCAGGTGCTGAGTCTTCTGCCAAAGTGGAAATTGTTGTTTTGGAGGGCGATTTTGATAGTGATGAGGGTGACAATTGGACATTACAAGAGTTTACGAGTAATATTGTAAGAGAGAGAGAAGGAAAGAAACCTCTTCTTACAGGAGATGTGTTTCTGAATCTTAAAGAAGGTATTGGCCTGGTGGGTGAAATCTCATTTACAGATAATTCAAGCTGGACGAGGAGCCGCAAGTTCAGGCTTGGGGCAAGGGTTGTTGATAACTTCAATGGAACTAGAATAAAGGAGGCAAAGACCGAATCTTTTATTGTCCGAGATCATCGAGGAGAATGTGAGTAGTTATTTTTTGCACTCATATTCTTGTCCTATTAAAATTTCTTGATGCTATTTTATCTGAATTCAAGTACTTAAAAAGCCCCCTTTTTTATCGGAAAATGATTTGTCATCATTTTGGTGGGAATTATCACTGTTACATAACTAGTTCAACAGTCATGTTGTGTTTGATACTCATTCAAAATGGATCTGAGTAATGATTCTCTATGATTGTTGCTACTCCTGTCTGTAATAGAGCTATCTGGTCTTCTTTTGATGTGATATGAAGGCAAATTGTACCTTACAAACATTTTTTGTTATGGACTGTAGTATTGAGTATGATCAAATGCTACTTTAGCATGGGAATAGATTTAAAGACAATGTGTGATGATTATTGTCACTGGTTGCAGTATACAAGAAACACCATCCACCAACACTTATTGATGAAGTCTGGAGATTAGAAAAAATTGGCAAAGATGGAGCTTTCCATAAGCGTCTGAGTCGAGAAAATATCAATACAGTACAAGACTTCTTGACGCTGTTATCTTTGGACCCTCCACGGCTCCGCCACGTAAGAATTTTCATCTATTACAAGTCTTTGCTGTACTTTTATCCCTTAACGTTTAAAGCTCTATCAGACCTTGATGAGTTTCACAATATGCAATTTCCACTTGTTTTTGTATGCGTCTTGTAATTTTGAACCAAAAAGTTAGAAGTACGAAATAAAGTTAACACCCTTTTAAGTTGTTGATGGATTGAAAACTTCATATTTAGTGTAAGGACTGAACAAATTGATATTTTCTTTGGTTCTCAAAGGAAAACATTTGAAAGGGTCAGGTTTTTCCCCGATGTTTTTGAAGCAGATGTGAAATGTTCTTTATGGTGGATATGGAAGCCTTTCTATGCATGCGGAAAACTATGGCTTTCTTGGACTTGTATTTTAACTAATCCTGATTTGTGCTTCGTGAAGACGCTGGTGGACAGGTTATATCCGTGCAAGATAAAGCTTTTTAGTGAATTTATTTTTAGTAAAACTTTTATCGTTTTAAAAACTCGTCAGCCGTTGGTTTTAACTCTTAAGCTCTGAACCTATGATGTCCCAATCCTAGGAAGGGGAATCTGCAGCTAGACTCAAAAAGTGAACCTTAACTAGAACATGCTTCATACTCAACATACATTTTTGTAATATGTTTTACTTCCCATGAAATTCAATGGCAGTGTCTGCTTCAAAATGAGTGTTTTATACCCTTGGACAAATATATAAATATTTGTTATTTGGTTATGTGCAGATTCTTGGCACTGGAATGTCTGCTAAGATGTGGGAGGTCACTCTGGAGCATGCTCGGACTTGTGTTCTTGATAAGAGAATGTACTGCTACTGCCCTGCTGGTCCACAACCGAAAACTGGAGTTGTATTTGAGGTTGTTGGGCAAGTTTTGGGACTGCTTTTGGAATGCCAATATGTTCCTTTTGAAAAGATGTCTGACAGTGAAAAGGCACATGGTTCTTATGCCCTTTTGTTTTATTTATCGTAGTAAAAAAAATGTTTTATTTGTCCTGCATTGTTTTCACCAAACCATTTCTGAATGCTTCTGCTTGGTCCTACTTTCAGGTTGATGCTCAAAACCTGGTAATTGCTGCGTTTGAGCACCAGGAGGCAGTTATTGAGATTG
>CAODLS010436772.1:0-16472 GCA_948243855.1 Flueggea neowawraea | reverse complement strand
TATAAATATATAGATGGGATCAATATAGCACATAGTGGGAAGACGACAGCAACATTATACAGATACGGCGAGTCGCATAATCACAAGAGGAAGATTGAAGAAACATGGAGAATTGAAGAGGTTGATTTTAACATTTGTGGGTTGTCAATGGATTGTTTCCTACCTCCTGGTGATCTCAAGAGAGAGCAAGATGTTGGAGACCACTGACTCTGTTACATTCCCTTTTCGTATTTATTTTTCCCAATTTTTTGTATTAGTTGGATCAAAAGAACTTGAAGATATTAAATTCCCTGTACATATAGGTGAATTTGAAACTGATATACATAAGTACGTATGCTTTCTCTGGGCCTGGACATACTTTGTAACATTGTAGGATTGAAGTTTTCTCTGACCAATATCAGACCATGAAATATATTCTTGCATTAATATATTTTCATGTTGTTCACTTAATTAATTATTTTCTTGCATTAATTGAAGTTTCAAATTATTCTGAATTTCGATTTATAATAATTTTTAAATAAATTAGTTTTTAATAAAAAGTATTAATTATGTACATAAATTTATTAATACCTTCAAAAATAAATTTTTCATCCTAATTCAAATATACAAAAACTTACCTTTGTTCAATTGATTTAATAAATGAGTCAAATCTATATAAAAAAAAAGAACGGTGTTTATTAAACTTAACTTAGCTCAATGGTATTATTTAATGAATATATTATAAGTATATTCATTATTCATATATATTTAAAATATATTTATTATTCATGTATATTTAACTCTTTAAAAAATATCTTAATTTATTAACTTTTTTACTATATAATTTATTTCTACAACTTATTTTTATAATCTATTTTATAATTTATTAAAAACAAACACAACATAACCAAGAATCAGTGGCAAAAATTAAAGAGTTAATTATTCCCAATGTCACATTTTAATTTTTATTTTTTACAAATACCACTCAGAAATTTAAATAATATAAATGCATTCTTTTGAAATGTTGTGTTTAAGATTGTGACATCATGTTTTGGCCAGTTGTACAAGTGCCACATTCATGCATAAATAAATTTCAATTAATTTTTTCTAATATTCTCTTTTTCC
This sequence comes from Flueggea neowawraea, assembly GCA_948243855.1. NCBI lineage: Eukaryota > Viridiplantae > Streptophyta > Magnoliopsida > Malpighiales > Phyllanthaceae > Flueggea > Flueggea neowawraea. Next base: position 15,368 of record CAODLS010436772.1, on the reverse strand, counting down.
ACATTTTTCACTCCTCTCCTCTCTTAAACTCTCATTCCTCTCTCCTCTCTCTTTCTAGTGTCTCCTTCTACAGAACTCCAAACCCTAGATCCACTTGCCGCCCTCGTCCTCTCTCTTCCACTTTCCTTTTTTCGCTGCTCCCATATCTTCCTCCATCGACTTTCTCTTCTCTCCCTCTCACCTCTATCGTGTTCTCTCCTATCGATATGTTCTCTGCGTCTTCGATCAGATCTCGTCATCTCTCTTCGTCTCCTCTTCGTTTCAGTCGATCTCCAACGGCGGCGGCGTCGTCTCATCGTTTCTGATCGCCTCCTCTTCCATCCGATTTGTGTCTGTCTTTCTCGTTCTGGTGGCTTTGCGATTAGCTTGTGGCTCGATGGTGGCTTACGATCTGCTGGGAGGTCGGTTGTTCTCGCCGGTCTGAGGAGGGATAATAGCTGCTTCGTGGCAACATAGATTTGCTAGGGTTGGAAACCCTAGCATGTTTCATTTTTGGAAATTACATAAACGTAGCTCTTTGTATTATATAATTAACATGTTTTCTATCTAAAAATTACTTTATTAATGTTAAAATGAAAAGTGCATTATTGTTAAAAATGAGAAAAAAATAACTGTGTTTATTTTAGGTTGTATTGACTTTGGTTAATTTTTTTGATTTTTTATTAATAAATGAGATGGATAATAATTTGTGGATATAAGAAAAATTTATTGTTAAGTTTGAAATATTGAAGACATTATTAACAAAATATAATTAAATTTATAAAAAATAAATAAGTAAGTTATAAATTTAAAATTTAATGAATTTTTTAGAAATTTTCAATGGAGATCACGATGACTTATGAAGACTTTTAGTAAAGATAGTGTAGTAAAAATCTTTAGGGTATTCTAATGAAAATCCCTGGAAAATTTTTCTGTTTGATTTATTTTTTTTCATAAAAAATTAATTTTTCGATAAAAATATTGTGGTTTCTCGCTACAATGACCTTTTTACAAACTCAAAAATCGAAATTTTGTGAATTCTCACAAAATTAAACGGACTGGGAAGTACAGGCCCAGACACTAAGTAAGTCCAAGTAAAAGACAATGGGCCAATGACCAGAAAGAAACTCATCTTCCTGAGGAACCCTTGAATAAACCCTAATTCGAGTCCTATAAAAAGGAATCGCCCCTGTAAAGACCGGCATGTCGCCTCTGTCGTTCCGCACTTTGTAGCTCTTCTACTACTCATAAGATTCCCCCACTTGATTTTATTGCTTTAAAGTCTTCTTTTTTTTTTGGGTAAAGAAAAAATGGAGGTGTGGGTTTGCATCTGTTTACCCGCTCCTGCTGAGGCAGATCATGAATGCCAGAGGAGATAAAACAGATGCGGAAATTGAAAAGGTTGGCTTACCAGCCCACTGCATCCTTTTCTTTGTTGCATTGGTGTCAAATAGACCTACCTATACCCTCAATTTTTTTGGACTTCTTTTTTCTCTTTTTTTTTGGAAATTTGGGATTTTTTTGTTCTTGAAGTCTTATGAACAAAAGAAACCTAACTTTCAAACGAAAAATCAAAGAAGGCTGAATTTTTCCAATATTATTTAGTATGAATTTTTACGGGCTTCTTTTGTTCTTGAAGTGGCAAGTGATGGATGTTTGTTTAGGGTTTTCTGAATCTTTTGTTGACCAATAACTCCGCTTATTATCTGATGCTGTTGGCACTTTGTTTCTCTTCTGTTATATGTTGTGTTAGATCTTCAGTTTTGTTTTAAATTCTTGTTAGGAAAGTTTTTTAACTTAGAAATCCCTCGGTTAGTGAAGGCAAATGATGGAAAATATCTTATCCTACACACTGAATTGAATGTAGACTACAAACTCCGCTTATTATCTGATGCCTTCACCATCGTTTTATCAAAATTTGCTAACTTTGATTTGGGAATTGGAAAATCAGTCCGTGGTTTTAAAAAGAATTCATCTTTTTAAACTTGTTATATCAATGATGAGAAAAGGCAGACGGGCGGTCAGAGATTGATGCCATGTTGATTGTCTGCAATTTCCTTTAATGGAATATATCTGAGGTTAAGGTTTTCTATGTCTTTGTTTTCAAATATTTGTTTAGTAGTCTTTCGAATTTGACAAAGCTTGATAGGTTTTATAATCTTGTTGGAGCTGAATTATGCAATGATGAATTTGCTTACATATGTCTGGACATATGAGATTGCCTATGATATGATATATGCGTCTTCTGAGCATTCCATGGCTAGTGTATTCGTGGTTTGCAACTTGTTCTCTGTCAATTTTACGGGGAAATACTAGCGGAAGTTAGCTTTGCAGAGGAATTCGTTTTGGAATGTTGTTGTTGACAAAGTAATCATTCTCAATGACGAGTACTCAATGCTAAATTGTAATAAAAAAAAAAGGCACTGTGGATTCGTCAGAACTATCAACAATCTAATGTTGGTGTATGTAAATTGCACCATGAATAAGCATTTGTAAAACAAAAAATTAGTCATTCATTTAAGAAAATTCTCTCTATCTATACTTAATAATTAATTTAATTTAACAAACATTTTCAATTAGTTCCTATTGACAAACACTTGTATTGTCATTGGGTTGAAGAAATATTACTACGAAAGTATTGGAGTATAACAGACTGAATAATGAAAAAGAAAGGCGTAACCTTACTATGAATTCTTTGAGCCGAGGTTTATACTTGTCGGTGATTAACTCAAGCATATGCTATGTCAATCTTATTTATTATTTTTTTTAACAGAAACAAGGATTTCATTGCTGTAAAACACTAATACAAATTGCCATTACGGACATTGGATCGTAAAGCCGATCCAAAGGCCAGGCATGGTTTGAGGCTAGAATAGCCAAATAATCTGCAACAGATTAGGCAGATTTAACAACACAGTAAAGTGAAGCAAAACAATGAAAGACTAGACCTATTCTAAGAACCAAAATAGAACTCGTAAACATCCAGGGACAAGACACAACAGGAAAATCAACCCAAGGAGGTCCCAGAAAACCAAAATAGGAAACATGTTGAAATATAGTAAGAAAAGAAAGCGAAGACACCGCCAACAAAAGGGCACAAGGGAAGGGTGGAACACAGCCATCTTCTGAAGAGCCATCAGGTTTGTGCGGAGCCATATTTGAGGCGTGATTGTAGAGAGCAAGCAAGTCAACCAATGGCTTAATCCAAACCCGAAACGCAACAGCAGAAACCGAGTTATTCAACCCCAGAAGTGGACCTCCAAAAAACTCCTGCGAAACTGCAAGGAGAATGTTGGCAAATTGCTGGTGCTGAGAGGTGTTCAAAAACGATTGTATGTTAATCATTAACAAAGACACACAGTCGGTCATTCCAAAAGAATAAGCTCCCTAGGAGCTTGAGTTACTAGGGGCAACTCCCCAACAACTCCAAACTAAATTCGTCATTTAGCAACTTGTGGCTGTAGGCCAGCCACCACCGCCGTAACATTTGGATTATCAAGGGTGTCTTCACAATCTGTAGGAACAAGCTCGACATTTCGGACAGCCCGAGCACGTCTCTTCCACTTCCCCCCTCCATAAACCATGCCATCACAAGTTACATTTGTAGGCACCATGTTAGAAGGGCTAGGTAAGACAGTGAGGTCCTCAGTTGGGTTGAGATTCTCATTCGGAATGGTAAGCATGGGCTATAGGAGGTTGAGATTGGACTTGGACTTGGCATTAGGAGGTTCAGGGGGTACATGAGCTGAAGGGGGAAAGCATTTTCGGGCCACCAGAACCTGGCCGAGTGGGTCAAGAGACACATGGGCTAATAGTTTAAAATGTTGGTCGGGTTGGGTCTCCGTTGGGCCATACACAATCTCAAATGTCCTCTTTGTGTTACTGCTGCAAATATGGGCTTCAGGAGGCTGAGTGGAATGAAATTCGGGCTGCCCCAACCGGGTAGAGTTGATCGAGGACTAAGCATGGGCTATAGGTTCGGCCTGAGAGAGAACAACCTTTCTAAGGCAGGTTATAACGCGGCTAGGATCCCGTACATGGGGACGTGTTACTGCGTCCCCATGTCGTAGCCCGTCCTTCTGCGGGAGGACGGGCTACATATGTCAGGCGCGGAACCAGATTCATCTTTTTTTTTTTTAAATCAAAATTTAAACGTTGGATCGTTTTGATCCATCAGTCAGATTTACTCCAACGAGATTAAAATAAATTGTGTTTAATGAAAAGCTGAGTAGGCGTCTCGCGGGACTCTTAAAGTAGTCTCTGTGTTACGGATGGAAAAGTTGAAGGGCTAGGAACTGGGGACTTTAATAAAATAACAATAAAAACGTTGAGCAGGCGTCTCGCTGGACGACTTCAGAGACCGTGGGTTACGAGTAGCCTAAGGGAGGAGGAGGGGGATGGGGGAAGTACATATCTGATAATGGAGGAATGTGTGTTGTTGTCTATACCCACTTGCTTGCACAATAAACTAGGGGAGGGAGTGTCTCGAGGTGTATCTAAAGAGTTTGCAAAAGATTCACTGTCAGAGTGGTTACCTTGGTTGAAGTACTGTAGTGATAAGACTGCTCACATCGTGGCTAGGATCCCGTATTGGGATCCTAGCCGCTGACATGGGGACGCGTTACTGCGTCCCCATGTCGTAGCCCGTCCTCCTGCGAGAGGACGGGCTACATGTGTCAGGCACGGGGCCAATACATGTTTTTTTTTAAACAAAATCTGACCGTTGGATCATTTTGATTCAACTATCAGATTTACTCCAACGGGATTAAAATAAAATTGTGTTTAGTAAAAAGCTGAATAAGCGTTCAACGAGACTCTTAAAGTAGCCCCTGAATTACAGATGAAAAAATTGAGGGGCTAGGAACTGGGGATTTTAATAAAATAAAAATAAAAATGTTGAACAAACATCCCGCGGGACGACTTCAGAAACCGTAAATTATGAGTAGCCTAAGGAGCTAGTATCCCTGAGGCTATCTTTCCTGGTAGCTTTTGTAGCCTGACAGCCCTCTTGCTTCCGAAGGATCTGAGCACGCTCAGCATCACGCTCCCAAGTCTTTCGTTTCACATCGTCAATTTAATTCAGCTGGATCATTCATCACATGATCATGGGTTTTGTTTTCAGTTTTAAAGAGATCGTTGGACTTTTTGTGCCAAATTTAAGACCAGAATGAACAAAACCTGTTATCCAAAAATGGTCGGTGGTTTCCAGCTATGTTTTCTTCAGAACCATTGGACGAGTAAATTCTTAACTTCAACACCAAAGTCAATGCTGTCAAGAATCCGACAGTGAACTTCTTTAGCAACCTTTATATGGAGGAGGGAGTTTACACTCCATTGGTCATGGATATTTGGTTTAGTACCACAGAGGATATGGCTGGTAGTAGATTTTTGGGTGATTCGGTAGAGGAGGAACTTCAAAAAGCTTTGTTATCAACGAGTCCTTGTAAAGAAGAAACTTTGGGGGTACTATAAAGAGCTCTTTTGTGAAATTTGGCCAAGAGATCTTTAGGAGGCAGAGGTCCATTGAAGATGTTAATCAAACACTCATCTCTTTAATTCCGAAGGTCTCTAGCCCAGATAGGATTACTCAGTTCAGGCCAATTGGCCTTTTTAATGTGTCGTACAAGATCTTATCAAAAGTGTTAATTCATCGGATTAAGGTTATGTCTTCCCTGATTCATTGGTGTGGAACAAAATATTTTTGTGCCGGGATGTCAGATTATTGATAATATCATTATTGTTCAAGAGGCAATTCCTTCTATGAGAATCAAATCGGGTTTTACAGGGTTGGATGGCTATTAAAATTGATCTGGAAAAGGCTTATGATCGGCTATGTTGGTCTTTCATCCATGACACTCTTTTGCTTGCTAATTTTCCGACTGGTTTGGTGAGTCTTATCATGCTTTTTATTGCTACTCCCAAAATGAGTGTTCTTTAGGAGGGTGAGAAGTCAACGAAGTTTGCTCCTTCGATAGGCATACGACAAAGCGATCCACTATCTCCTTACATTTTTTTCTGTGTATGGAATGGCTAGCTCATATTATTAGAGATGTAATCTAGTCTGAATCATGGAAGCCTATTAAGCTAAGTCGGTCGGGACCTCATATTTCTCATTTATTCTTTGCTGATGATTCGGTCCTCTTTGGTGAATGTTCTACAGGCCAAATTGACGTGGTCTTGCAGTGTTTACAAAGGTTTTGCAGTGCCTCTGGTCCGAAAGTAAGCATAGAGAAGTCCAAAATTTTTTTCTCCAAAAATTTTTCTTCTGAACTGGCTAACTCCATTAGCAGTCGCTGTCGTTTTAAGAAAGTTCCATCACTGGGAAAATATTTGGGGGTACCCATTTTACAAGGCATAATCTCTAAAGGTGCATAAGCTTATATTATTGATAAAAATAACCAGCGCCTTACTGGATGGGCACACGAAAATTAAGTTTTGCAGGTCGTCTTACTCTCATCAATTTGGTGTTGTGCTCCATTCTGATGTATGCCATGCAAACTATGTTATTGCCTGCTAGTTTATGTGAGGACATTGACAAAGCTGTTAGAAGTTTTCTTTGGGGTCATAATGTTTCGGAAAGGAAATTACATCATGTTAACTGGCAAAAAGTGTGTCGGCCAAAATCTGAAGGAGGATTGGGTATCAAACCAACTGCCAAGTTAATCAGGCCTTTATGGTTAAGTTGGGATGGAGAATAATTAAAACCCCCCAAACTTTATGGGCTCGTGTTCTCAAAACTAAGTACATCATCGATGAAGCTCTTTACTTTAGCCAATCTCGTAAGTATCTACTTTCTCCCTTATGGTCGGGTATCCCGAAACACATTAATATATTGGAATGCAATAGTTTCATGTCTATTGGTGATGGATTTGCAACTAAATTTTGGTTGGACAATTGGGTGGAATCTATAGGGCCACTAGCAGATCTTACAAGGTCTCTCATATTGCCAAAGCAGTTAAATATGACAGTCGCAGATTTTTTTGTAGCAGGACTTTGGAACCATGATTTTAATCTCTTCTCTTGCATGACAGTGTTATCGATGTTGTGCTTTATATGCATCCTCCTTCCTCGGATAGTTCATCTGATGTGTTAGCATGGAAAGGGTTTGCTTCAGGCAATTTCTCTTTGGCTTCAGCAGTTCAATATCTCCAAGTTAATGCTGATACTTTGAATTCACAAGTTCCTGATTATTCGTGGAGTAATCTTTAGAAATGAAAGGGTCCGATTCGTGCAAAAACATGTCTTTGGCTAGCCCTCTGTAATACCCCATCCCTTCAAGTGAATCTCTCTGTAGCTTTTTGTTCAATTTCGACAAGGCCTTTGTTGAACCCCATTCAATTTCGATTGAACTTTCTTCGTTGTCAATTTGAACCTCGATGTTTGAGATGATGTTCTGATGATAAAGATTGTCCAATGATGATGGAGGACAAGTTTGGAGAGTTAGAATTGTTCTATAAGTGTTAGAATTGGTGTTACTAAGTTAGATGGATGACAAGTTTGGAGAGTTAGAATTGTTCCAGAAGTGTTGGAATTGGTGTCACTAAGTTAGAGACATGTTAGAAGTGAGAAATTTCACATGAAATGCATCCAATAGGTCATTTGCGTGCATTATATGGGAGCTATACGCGTAGATCATCAATCAGAATCGATCAAGAGCTGAGAAGCCTTGTCTACACGTGTAGGAAGCATATTACGCACGTAGAAGGTATCTTGTGTGCTTTAGAACCGTGCTACGGTCGTTAATCCTCGATCTGAACTTCCTGGGTTGCAAGAACACAGGTTTACACCTATTTTATATAGTGGTACACAAAACAAGTTATATGTGCATAAGAGCTTATGTAATGCACGTAGTAGAGCATTTCTAGGTGGTTTTCAAGTGAAATGCTATGTTTCGGTGTTAGGGTTTATAAATACCCTTCCCCAACCTTGGTTCATCATTTTCATTGTAAAACTTACCCAAACTCTCTCAAATCTGTCTTGCTTCATTCCTTTTGGGTTCTCATTGTTTCCACTTCGAATCTTGAGGTAAGAACACTTCGTTAATGTCTTTTTTCATCATTTTTGTTCATGAATGATGCATTTAGGGTTTGTAGCCGAATTTCATACTGAGTTCGAATTTGTTGCTTTCTGTTGAAATGAGAGTTGATTGTTGGTTGATTATCGTTGTTAGAGGTCCAAAATGCAAAGATCTAACTTTGATTTTGGAGGTTTTTGAGTTTAAACGAAATGGGTATGTTCTTGAGCCAGGGTTTCGAGTTTTGATGATTTTCTTGTCAAATTTGAAGTTGTTTTTGTTATATCTTAGTAGATTGGAGTTGGGAATACATAGATTTGTATTGAGTGTTGTGATTTGATGATTTGTTTCTAGGGTTCACAGAAATCCGAATTTGAAATTGGAAAATCTTGATGATTTTGAGTTTGTTTGTTGAAATGGATGTTGGAATCTTGCTTAGGAGGTTGATTAGAGTCAATGTAGGTGTTTGGATTTGATTTCTATCGGTTGAATCGAAATTTGGACCATTTATGTAATTTGCCTTTGGAGGACCAAAAGAGATATTGTGCATTTAGGGACTAAATGGTATTTTGTCTATTTAGAAGATTAAATTAGATATCTTTGGAGTTTTGAGGGCTAATTAGTGATCATTGAGGTGCTATGGACTTAGTATTTAATTTGGAATATTTTGGGGACTAGTTCGTAATATTTTAAAGTTCGGGGACTAAAGTGTAATTTTACACCGATGTGTAATATTAGAGTTATTATTTATAATTTGGCCCAAAATGGATTATCGGGATTTGTTTGAGCATTTGGGTTTGCATATGTATTTGCACGTATTTCGATACGACAACAGTACCATATTTGATTTGTCTTTGATATGTTTTTTCCAGCTTTGTTTGGTTTCTGAGGAGACCAATCATTCACCGGTGGACCATGCTCTGAATTATTTGCTCGGCGTCCAGGTGAGTGTGGTAGCACCTTCAAACACATAGGTTGTGTCCTCTTAACTCAATATATGTTTTCGCTATGTTGACATCAGTATGAAATTTGAAATAATTAAAAGATTGAAAATCCTAAAATCTGATATACGTGAAAACATTTGTTATGAAAATCTTGATGATTTTTGAAATAAATATTATATTTTAATATTTATTTTTGGTAATAACCGTTTGTTATGGATTTCAAATTATGCTAGGTAGAAAATGTCTTTTTTGAATTTAAGAATATTTTCTATAATAAATGTTTTGTTCTGAAATAAGTGAATTTTCTATACTAAGTATTTATTTTTGGAACCAAATGTTATTTGGTAATAAATATTTTGTCGCGACGTTTGGCATGATTTGGTGAATAAATTTTTTGTTCAATATGCTGCCTGTTTGAATATTTCGAATATGTCTTTCAAATGTTTTTGGCAAAAATTTTGATTTGGGGTGCTCAGCTATGGAGTAGCAAAATTTTGGTACATCGGTTTTGTATCATTGGTCTAAGTGGTCACACTTTGAGCCTAAGTGGTTTATACTTGCCATAGTGGTTATACCATAGTGCCTAAGTGACTAATCTTCGCCTGAGAGGCTAGTACAAAGTCTGGTTGACTCAATATATGAATGAACGCTGGTCCCGTTAAAACCTTTGGTATTTATCTCTATAAAATCTTTTGGGTATTTATCTCTGAAAAATGCTTTGGTATTTAGCTTTGAAAATATCTTAATAGTCATCTCTGAAAATATTTTGGTACTTCTCTTTGGAAACATTTTGGGAAATAACATGGATTTCGGAAAAACAAAAATGTTTGAAAGGAAAATATTATGGCTATTCGACATTTTGAAAACTAAAGGTTTATTTCAATTTAACTGCTTATGATAAATTAGTGATTGCCTTCTGACTACTTTGTTTGCAAAGGATTGCAAAGTGAATTTTTTGAACTAATTTAACTATATATATATGATAGCATTTGGATATATACGTGCATGTGATAGTTTTCGAAAATGTTTACAAAACTCTTTTGAGGAGCCCGAGCCACTCTGATGTGTTATACACTCACTAGGGATTCTTACCCTTTTTTTATTTTACTTTTCAAGTGATCTTGATAGTGGTCGTTTGATCCTTCCGCACTTAGCGAGTGCCCTAGTGTTTGAGCTGAATTTTTGTTATGTTAGTTGCTACAAACCGATTAATGGATTATAGTTTGTATTTGATAAATAATGTTTAACGGTTTTACTACTTATTTAGTATTTTGGTATTATACTTATATAATAATATTCGGGATATTATTTTTCTAAAATTTATCTTTATATAATGTTTTAATATGACTAATAAACTGATTAATAATATAAAGATGGATCAGGCTTCTATAGATAGTTTGTCTCGTATACCTGTCTTGATCCAGAAACGGGTCGTGACACCCTCAATGGCAGGCTATTCACTAATTCTCAACGCATGCCGAGGAACCTTACCAATTCTGCAACTTGCACTCGATGTGAATCAGGAACAGAAACTATACTGCATGCCTTACGAGATTGCCCTATTCTCCGTCGCTATTGGAATAGCTTGCTTCCAATCCAAGTTAGAGCTAACGTCTTTTCTCTTCCTTTGCGTGATTGACTGATTAATAATTTAGGAAGCAAGATTTGCCATGTTAGCGGAGTTAGTTGGTTCTTTTTGTTTGGAATTGGAGTGTGGAGAATTTGGCTAGATCAAAATTGTGAGGTTGTTGCAGGTGCAGCTCGCAATGCAAGATTGGCTAGAGATTGTGTTCGTATTGCTTTTAAATTTTTCCACGTTACCAAGTTGGTTAATAATATGAATTTTAGACAGAAGCCCTCTTGTACTAATGCCAAATCATTTGAAGAGAGTGTTTGTATTAATGTTGATGGTGCTGTTTCATTTCCCAATCGTGCTTCAGCAGTGAGTTTGATTGTTAGAGATCGTTCTGGTTTTGCTGTTAAATGTCGAAATATTCGATTAGGCTTCCTATCTCCATTGGTCACTGAGCTGAATGCTATCTTTGGTGGTCCTTATATGGTATTAGAGAATAAGTGGTCTCAGGTCTTGATTGAATTTGATTCTAAATTAGCTGTGGACATCTGCACTTCAAGAAACCAGTGGGAATGGGCATCACCAGTCTTTGGTTCTGAGGATCCGCCAACTTCTCATTTTGACTAAGTCTTTGTGTCATATCTCTCAAGAGAATAATAGTTGTGCAGATTGTTTATTTCAGTCCTTTAGTGTCCATGATTTTGTTTTCTTTCCACGTAGTCTTCTAAATTTTTTATATTTTAATAAAATTTAATTTTATAATTATAATATTCTTCTGTTATAAATAAATGAAGACAATCAATATTATATGATAAGGTATTTCTCTCTTTCATTAAAAAAAAGTCAAAGTTTATGGGACCTCTGCTGATGATGGTATAAATTTCAGTTCCTGTACCATCATACCATACCTACTCACCTCCACTGCTACGTACTCGCACTGCCTGTAACACCCACACTGACCCAACCCAAGATCAACCTTACCACTTCAATTATTCTCTCTCTGTCGCAAGTTCACCACTTTCACTTCGTTTCTACTGGAGATGGAAGACCAAGACTCACCCACGATCATATCAATACCCGCTACGACGACTACTACATCAACAGCCAAGAAAGAAACCTCTGAAACCAACAATCTTTTTGGCAAAAAGGGTCAAAAATTATGGTTATTGGCTGCAATAATCTTGCTTGCAATATGGTCCATTTTCACCGGCTCCGTCACTATCAAATGGTCAGCCGGCAATCTCACAAGTGTCTCCGACAACGTCGATTTCCTAATCCACGGTGATCTTGACGTCCTCGTGCGTCTTCTTCATAATTTCTCGACACTTCTTTCTTTTGTTTCTTGGATTCGGATTGGATTTAATTAGTTGGTTTGTTTGAATTAGGAAATGGAGGAGAAGGAGAAGTTAGTAAGGCAGATGTGGGATGTGTATACGCAGAGCAGTGGTACTAAATTGCCCAGATTTTGGCAGGAAGCTTTTGAAGCTGCTTATGAAGCTCTTACTAGCGATAATCCTGCCGTCAGAAACGATGCCGTTTCGGAGATTGCTAAGATGGCAATAAGCTATACCCATGTTGGATCACATCGCACTCTTGAATCTGATACGGTCAGTACGCGCACATTTTCGTAGTCTTGAAGAAATTGATTCGTTTTTTAGTTCTAGTTCCGTGCCATTATTGGTTCTTTCTTTTCTTTTTAAGATCTCTGATGCTCGAAGGGTGATCCCATGCCTTTGCCTTGGATCCTATGGCCATTCTGTTTTGATAAAAGTAAAATAAAATTGATATGAATTGTTTTTTTCCTACCCCTGATTTCGGTGGCTGTGATCTCGTGTTCCCTTCCTACTAGCTACCATGAGTTTTTAGTTTCTTTCTTGACATTTGCCTCAAATAACTAAGTTTAGCATTTGGTCTTAATTGGGATTTGCTTATGAAACATGTATTTTCCTAGAGTGATGTTCTTTTATATTTACCACACAGAATGCCAGCCAAAGGAGGAAGAGTTCCAATCAACAACAGCTAAGTGAGGTCCAGACAAGAATCACCCAAACTCTCTTTTCAACATTGTGACTTGTGCAGCATCAATCGGAAATGAGAATCGGCGACGACCAGCTGAAGCCTGTAATACTCTCGAGTCCAGTGCAACAAGAAGCTAATGCATCCGTATTCCTCATTCTTCCAGTGCAATCAAGTATCACACTTCTGTACTGAACTAAAGTTGTATAATTCGGTTTCAAACATGTAAACTTCATAATGTTGAAAATTACTCCAAACCAAAAAATATGCATTTCTAAAAGTTGCATACGTCAAAACATGGGCAAAGACGTGAAATTCGGAGACACAAACAAACATCTCGGCTGTAAATTTCATTGGGGCCAAATAACCTCAAATGTACAAGAAATAGAAAAAGTAAAAGAAAGCATGACCAAAAGAACTATGAAATCAACGTTAGCTCAAATTTCATGATTACAAGTCAGTTTCTGTGCCCAAATTAAGGGGAATCCTATTGGAGAAACATTGCTCCACAAAATTGGCTGAGCACACTGAAATAGTACTGTCACTCTATGAAGGGGGGAAATTTTTTTCTAAGTTTCTAACAACATTTACAAACAGTTATGGGCTTTATGGCAGGCAAGCATTTACAAGTGCCTCTCAACACGACCCTAATCGTCCACCGTCTGGATCTCACCCATCATGATCCTGTTACTGACAACACTAAATCCCAAAACCGAAGGGCTAACCTTCTTCCCTTTTTTACCTTTTTTCTTCCCTGCTCCCTTCAATGATTCGTCCATGTTATTTGTGGTGTCATTATTGAAGTTCCCTGCATTGTCAGAATTCATGTCTTTGGCACTGAAACCAGTGACCTTCTGATCATTCCGACTTTGAAAGGCAATATCAAGCACATCCACTGGTAGCAACTCCATGTAGTTGAGAAATTTGTCAATGAACTCATGATCAGGGTCAAAAGATCCCAGGTTCTCAATCAGAAACACTTCAGCCTCTGATCTGGTCTGCTTCAAGCAGAACTCCAAGAAACTTGTATCTATAGAACCAAAGGAAAAATTGAAGTCAACAAGATTACTCAAATGCAAGGATGGAAAAGCCGAATCATCATTTGTATTAATACTTGGTCTACACACGGTATTTGTCTGAACATTTCATGAAACAGAAATGCGTGTATTAATTATTAGCAGATGTTGTAACTTTCTCCTAGGATGCAAGAGAAGTGTGATCCCAAGACTCTTTCAGCAACGAGGCTGAAATGCTCAGAAAATCATATAGAACTAAATCTTTTTATTGTCATAAATTTGTCACCTGCTCCTTCAGACCAAATTTAATTTCCAAAGGCCTAACAGATCATAGAATAAAAGATAGACCAGAGAGAGTGATACCTTTTGTCCCAATCAGTCTCGAACACTCACTCTCACACCAATCTCTGAAGTCCATGGCCTCTGCCAGGAGTAAAAATATGATAGGTCAGGCAATATTTTTCTAATCAGAAAAGACAATCAAGATGATGATTTTTTACCTGAATGTTTGTTCATTAAATATCTTTTCCCTTTAACAGATAATTGAGCAGATGCTGGTGAGGATGAAAGAGACCGTTCGATTGGCCTGCCCCCCATAGACTTCTGTCGGAAAAGTGAACTGCCAGGAGTTGCTTTTGCAGGCGTGCTTTTTGCTCCCCAGCTATTCTGGCTTGCTAGTTGAGGAAACTCTGATCTGTTATTCAAACAAAATGACATACTTTTAATCAAATACTCTTTTAAAGGAACATGTATCTGAAGACTGTCCAAGAAGAGTAATAATAGCGGGCAAACAGCAAAAAGATTACAGAGCAAATATGGGTACAGCAAAACATTGGTGAGGACAAAGTAAAGTAGAAGGCAAGCAAAACACCTCCACCTATATGACCCTGGAACAAAGACATCAAATATAAGGTAAGATAGAGATCATACTGTTTGGTTTCTGGCTTCAATTGATCCGCTGGGCCCCAAAATAGGTCATCATCTCCTTTGTGTTTTGATTGTGAAGCAGCATGAGGACTTATTTGAATCGGGGATGCACCCTTTGATGGAGAAGATGCTGAAAGCGACCATGAAGGGCCACTTCCATGAAGGGCTTGAGTTGGCTGGGATTTCTGAGGAGTTTGTGTTTGGCTTTGAGGCTGGATAGATGAAGCCTTCTTCTCCTGTTCCTTCAGAATGTCCCTTAAAGATGTCGGTTTGGGAAGCTTCTTGGAGTCGGTAGACCAGGCTGGAGAAGGGGAAGGGTTTGCTGGCTCCCCTTTCCAAAAAACAAAATCTCCAAAGGAAGGGCCTGATGGAATGGCAGGCAACACTTCCTTCTCTTGTTGCACAGAACGAGAGCCTTTTCCTTTTTCAATGGGACTGGAGCTAACAGGTATATAAGCAGAAGTTATTGGTGTGGCATTCTTATTAGCCCCCTTTGCTTTAGAAGACTTTTTATGACTCTTCTTAGTGTCTTTAGCTTCAATGAAATTATCATCATCTACAGTTTCCACATTAGTAATCGTAGCATGTTGAGTAGGGAGGTAAGAAAGGTCAGAAACCACCATCTCTGTGTCATTTGACTTGGCCAAAACTTCTTCTGCTAACAGATCATGCAACGGGCTTTTCTTTTTCGTGGAATTCGGTGATATTTGTGATTTTCCTACATTTAGCTCTGCATTTCCTGCATCCCGCTGAGATTCTTTAGATGGTTTAGGTTCTGAACTGGCCACAACACCGGCCCAAGGAGTTGACACACTCATGGAGTTGACAGAAGTGGTGATCTCAGATACTGCAATTTCTGCCTGAGCCCTTCTCTGCTCTTCTAATTGAATTTCCAACAA
>CAODLS010436653.1:0-17193 GCA_948243855.1 Flueggea neowawraea | reverse complement strand
CTTATTATCATATTCATTCATCATAGCATATATAGTTCAAGAAAAGACAAGATATTAAAACTTTATGGATACACCACCTTTGAAGAATCTCTAAGTTGCTCCTGCAGACTCATAACTTGATGGACTATTACTAGAATCAAGGGCATTTGTACAGGAATACCACCAGCATTTACAGCTGTTGTATAATGTATTAATTATGAAATGACTGCAAAAATCAGATAGTTTAATAAGTAAAATGATGGCTGAGCTCAAAATTTCATTCACAACAAATGGCGCCTTTAGTATTTAACAAAAGTTATAACACCATTCTTCTACAATTTTCATAAGATAAGCAGTACAAGTTCTATGCATTATCAGCGAAAAAAATTCTGCAAAAACTTTTCCGAGAAGTTTCTGCAAATTTATCACCACCTAACCGACTTAAGCCCGGAAAAAAAAAAGTAATTGCTTACTAAATTGTCACCACTGTAACCCGCCATAGATTATAAAGATTAATAGTTCAACATTAACACTCAGCTAACCATAATAAATACATAAATGGGTAAATCTTGACCTCAAAAATATAAGTTGATCATAGACTAGCTACGTAAAAATGACCAATAACATGGAAGTAATACTACCTCCAACTCAAGTCAAATCAAAATGCAGC
This sequence comes from Flueggea neowawraea, assembly GCA_948243855.1. Classification (NCBI taxonomy): domain Eukaryota; kingdom Viridiplantae; phylum Streptophyta; class Magnoliopsida; order Malpighiales; family Phyllanthaceae; genus Flueggea; species Flueggea neowawraea. Next base: position 16,544 of record CAODLS010436653.1, on the reverse strand, counting down.
ACTCATTCAAAAAAATTCAAAAGAACCTTAAAAGAGAGACAAATAAAGGCATTAAATTACTTTTGGTCAAAGTTATTTCAATTGCATACCATTTACAGCGGCCTCAGAAAGTACATCAGATTTCAAGCTTGAGAGAGCTGAATGCACCAATGGGTGAGAAGCAAGCACAGAGCCAGGAATTCTGATACCAACAGAATTTATCATCAGTACCACAAAACTCATTGCATTCCAACAGAGGCACAAGCACTGGATGTTAAAGTTGCCAACAATGTCATAGCATGAACATGAAGGCAACCTCATACCATGTAATCAACTACTAAACTTCATTAATATCTCAATTAGCTGGGAGTTGGAAAGAAGTCCAAAATTTGGACTTTTTCATCCAATGCTGCAGCTAGCTTCAAGTACTTGCAATTCACTCACTTTTTGCAGCAGGTTTCAGCGAAGTGATCCATTTAACACTTCATCCAATACACAGAAAACAATTTCTAAGACATTAAAATCATTAAATAAGCTGCAGGAACTTCTTGTGCTCAGTTGACACTGAGATTCAAAATTCTAAGATCAACATGTATTCTTTGAAAACAAAAATCAACAAGATATTTAGGAAGGCCAGTCCACTAGATTCATGAGCAATATATAGGGTAATTCAAGATTAAAACCAATGATATAACAAGTAAATAACAGATATCAAAATCAATGAGATGTGCAAAAGAACTGATGTCAAAGTAAATGCAGGTTGTTATTTGCACTGCATGACCTCAAAGAAATTTTCCACTCATCCTAAGCAATTTAGCCCAAAACCAGTTTCAGTGGATTAAGTTTCTCAGGAATTAAACAAAAGGATAACCTCTTCTACTTGTATGACAAGATTTTTCACTATCAACCTTCTGCATCAACTAGCTTTCTAAAACAAGGGGAGAGTTCCTAGGATTGTTATCTACAACCAGATATTCAATCGAACAAACAAATGCATGAACAGCACAAGTAAAATGAAATGCATACCCATGATTTAGTCGAAGCCATGAAGTAAATGCCTCAAGAACCTGAATAAGAAATAAAATTATCAAATTCCATTTATGCTAAAAGCAAAAATATAATGCATATCTAACATCAAGTCAAGATTTTCAGAAGAAAAATGGCCCAATTGACAATCTAAAGGTCAATCTTGGAAAAATGAAGGAGGTAAATCTTAAATGTAGCATCTTTTATGCAGACAATTCTAAGGCTCTAGATAATATTTCATCTTATACTTGTGAATCATCAATAATTCTACATTTAAAAAACAGAGTAAATTATTTCCAATATTATTGAAGCTAGGGATATTAATAAAGTTTTGTCTAGCATGCATGCCCATAATATTTCACCAAAATTCATCTGCTTAGCTTGCATAAATGGCTGCCTCTAGTATCACCACTAAGCAGTACATAAACTTGAGTTGAGTATCACATTTCTTGACAAATGAAAGTTTTAAGTAGCAGCTTCTTTCTTTAGATAATTTAAGTGTCCACCAATCAAATAGTTAGCTACTAAAACGAGTTAGCTTGTACATGTGATGATTAATGCAAAGAAAATCTGAATAAAAAGAATTCCTACCGGCTCCTTGAGTTCGTTCACTTTTAAACAAGCTGTCAGAATGTTAAGAGCTACTTCAATTTGAGAAGTGAGCTCCTTTTCAAATTGGCGACGTCTATCAGGGCGAGCAGCAATCTTGTAATTGAATATTTCCTGACACAGGACAAAAAAAAAGATTGGAGCTTTTCCTCTTTTGGAAGGAATTGACGTAAATGATTACAGCTGAACAACTGCAATTGCATGTTAACATTTGCTTTAAGAAAATCAGGTAACTCATAGAATTATCTGCAATTCTACTAAGAACCTTTTTTAGCAATAATGACAGTTCTTTGTAGCTGCTTATCTATTTGATAAATCGAAGAATGCAAAGCTATTGCAGTTAGCAATTCTCAGCCATGCCTCTTTGCACTAATATTTCAATTCAATTATGATATAGATATCTTTTTCATTTCTTCTTATCCTGCACATCCATAAAAACACAATTATGAAGCTGCACATCAGAAATGCATGCATGTAAATTGCATACCTCTGGCAAAACTGTTAGGAGCTCCAGGAATCCTGGTATATACTGTGGATGAGAATTCATCTCATCCCTCAGCCAACTTACAATGCCACCATCTCCCCAATCCTCCGCCGGAACTTGCGCAGCCAAAGCAGCAACAGCAATGCTGATCTACAACCCAGATATAGCACATACCGTCTTGACATCATGGTGATAGTGCACACATCGTCAGAAATTTCGAAAAGAAATAATTATACCTGTGTTCTGACATTTGGTGGGCCTCGGTGAAATTTCTTCAGCAAGGTCTGCAATCAGATTCCATAAATAGCATTAGCAACATCATGAAGAATTGGTCCATGAAATTTTCAAAGAGTCTTTTCTTTCATTCCTTCTTCAAAATGACTTGGAGGAACATGAAATTTGTTGAAGGAATTATAATATGTCATGAACATAAACAAGTTGGAGTCAAATAGATAGGACAGGTTATAGCAAAGACACTAATATTCACCACAAACCTAAATGGTGATATGTAAAACTTATCAGACAAAGAGAATCTAACTACACTGTTATTGAGATTAAGCTTCCATAACCTGAGGCGTTTGCTACATAAAACATTTGAATCAGAATAACTAAAATAAAGAAACCTACCATCTTCACCATCAATTATAATGGTGCAATTTTATGTTTAAATACATTGTCCTTGTAATTGCAAGAGAAAAAAAAATAATTCACAGTTTTACAGAACGAAGAATATCCAAGTGCACACTCACTGTTAAAGAGCTCTGTAATGGTCGGAAGGCCTCAGAAGGTAGTTCCTCGAAATCTCGCTGCACCTGAAGCCACATGAAAAACATATAAAGCATCAATTCTATCTAAATTGCGTGTGCATACATGTATGCATAATGGAGAGATATCTAAAGGAAGCAATGAACATAACTAACATCTTGAATTCACAACTTAGGAAACCCAGTCAAAATGAAGATTAAAATTACCTTGCTTCTAAGGGTTTGAGAACAAAAGACTAATGTTTCCATATTGCTAGTGGCATCATGGAGCAAATTATCAGCAACCTATAAAAATAACAAAAACATGCTGTAAATAAATTTAGACGGCAAAAGAACAAATAAATTTACAGGGACAATAAGACTTTAAATATCACAAATACATCGGAAAGACTAATCAACGCATTCAAACAGAAACAAGAAGCTTATGGAACTTCGAGGAGAACTTCAATGAGGAATCACATTACGAGCAAGCAATAAAGAATACGGATCAGTCAATCCAAGCAAACAAAAATGCCCAATATTAGCCTGTCACCAAATCACTTGGACTACTCTTTCAAGTTTTCTCTTTAACTACATGTAAGTAATCTAATCAGTCCATCCTAACATAAGCATTGCCTTGAACCATAAGTAACAAAACCAAGCCTAATATAAGACTCCCTCGCAATTATTCTCAGCTACAATCATATAATCATAACTTCTATGATAAACTAAGTTCACAACTGGAGCACTAAAGGCTCGCAAAGCACTTAAACTTTTTTCCAACATATATTCCGAACTACGGGAATTCCTACTAATTATAACCAAAGCTCAAAACACGCTGTTCCCATCCTCTATGAACACAAACCAGTAAACACTGAGAGAAACGAATGCGAAAAGAAGCGAGTCAGGAAAAACAACCTGCCAAGCGTCAATGGTGCGTTGAAAGCCTTGAAGCCAGCGATCTGCCTCCATACGAACGGCATCGTCTGGATGATGATACAGTGCATTTAGGGCTTCCTTCACAGAATTCTGAAGCTCCATCGCTACGATTCCAAGTAATCGAGATCGATTCCGACGAGTCTATCAGTAACCACACCGAGAGCTGAGGTGGATTCGTCGTCGATTCTGGAGGTTCGCGAGAGAGAAAAAGGGAGGGAGAGTTTAGGCTTCTTTTTTTTTTTGGAAATAAATGAGTTGTTTTTTGGCGCTCTTCTTTGTTGTTGGGGTTGAGAGAGGAGAGGAGTATTCTGGGATTATACGATCAGAGGCGGCGGGGGATGGGACGCTGTGAGCCGTCTGATTTGATTGGGATTTCAAAGTCGGTCAAAATGGTGACGTCAATGGGCGGAGGATGAAGGGACACGTGGAGGGTGATGAGAGGGATTAGTAAGTTTTGGGAATTTTGCCCCACTTAAACAGATTGTCAATTTGGAAAGATTGGTTTCGTTGGGTCATCCTTCTGATCTGCACAGCCAGCGAAACAGCAGAGGAGAGACTCTTGCTTCCAATTATTATTTTAATTAATTTTAAAAAATAATTTTTGAGTTTTTTAAATATATTTTAATTAATAAATAAATTTTTATATTTTTTAAATATTAAAAATTATTTTTAACTGATAAAATAAATAAAAAATAAAATAACATAATTATCCTTCCTTAAAAATAAATACCAGAGTTTTTGCTCTCTCTCAATTGACATGAAACCCTAATCCTCTCTCATTCTCTCATCTGTTTTATTCCTCACTCACCCACAGCCTCTCTTTTCCTCATTCTCATTCACTAGTCACTGTCTCTCTCTTCCTCACCCTCACTCTCACCTCTCTTTTCCTCACCCTCACCTACCGCACCTCATTCTTTTTCAATCATTAGTCCCAAATCACTCCCTCTCTCTCTCTCTCTCTCTCTCTCCCTTGCTAGTTTCAGATCTGGAACTCCCTCCCCCTTCCTCAACTCTCTACTATGATGACGACTACGAGGCTCATCTACACCGACGTCGAGGTGTCTTTGACGAAGAAAGAGAGTAGACGGAGAGAAGATGAAGAGGAAAAGAGAGAAGAGAAAGAGGAGGAAAGGCAACAAAGAAGATTGACAGGGAGGTGAGGATGGCAGCGATCTGGCCAAGTGAGGAATGAGGCAGATCTGGCGGCGATAAAGAACAGGCTGGGTTCTACAAATGGGTTTGCTTCTGAAGTATGTTTCAAAGTTTTGTGTTGGATTCAATTAAGGATGCAGATGAGAGATGGGTTTCAAAGTCATGCGTTGGAGTCAACTGAGAAGGTGGATGAAAGCTAGGTTTCAGATTAGTTGCCTTGACGACGTTGAGCGCTGGGTTTGCATTGAGACCTTGGTTTTTCTCCAACAACCCACTTTCTATTTCTCATCCTTCTAGGCTTAATTTTTTGACTTCCTGCTTGGTTCTGCAGTTGCCTACTTCAATTTTTCTGATATAGAATGAGTTGTTTAAGAATTAAGCTTAATAATGCCGGTCTAGTTATTGCTTCTTTCATTGAATGACTGCAGGTTGCTTGATGAAAAGATCTATCTTTTTGGTATTGAATTGTTTGAGTTACAAATTTGTTTGATTTCCCATTCTATTTCAAGTGCTTTCTTTGGATGGAATTGCAATCTTCGTCTGAGCTTTTGTATTTTTGGTAATTAATGTGGTCCTATTAATGTATTTCTGGAAAATAATTTTTGAAAATTTCTGGCAATTAATTTCGGAGTGAGAGACAGGAAGAGAGAGAGATGAAGGAAGAAGATAAAAAAATAAATAAGAGAGATAAAATTATCATAAAAATATAATTTAATGTGGTCTAATGAGATATGTCATCATTTCTGCAACAAAATACTAACGGATTATCAATAAAGTAACTTAAGTATAACTGATTTTAAATGTCAAGAATGTGTCTGTTACAACTTAAAAATATGATAACTGATTTATTAATTAGAATATTCAGAAATTATTTTTTTTAATTTTAATTCAAATCAAAACCAATCATGGACCAGGCTCAGAAGTCTGGTCTTCGAACAAGGCCTGAGACCTAAGCCTGTCAACTTCAATTTTTTTTTAAGTAAAATCCTATGCCCACCAGAAAACCAACCTAGCTAGATTAGTCCAGCTCCTAAGTGGCATTTCTCATTCCCGACTCAGCTTGAAAATTGATGTAACAAAGGCTAAAGAAATTGAGAGCAGTTATAATTATCAACCACTCTTATGTTTGCCTCCTAGCAAAGCAGTTAGCACATTGATTTGCTTCTCTAAATACATGTTTAATATTAGTTTCCCATGGACGGTGCAACAAGTTGTATACCTCCCAGAAGAGGTTTTTGTGATTTCCTTTCCACTCCACGGGCTCATGACAAAATGAACAACAAGTGCAGAGTTCAACTCAATAGAGATTTTGTGTCATCCTTGCTACCATGCCTAAACCAGACTGTGATATAAGGCCCAGACTTAAGCAAATGGAGGTGAACCAGCTGGAACGTGTTTGTTGGCAATAAGGTCGACATCAAAGATTTAGTTTAAGTTAATTATCTCCTGCGTCATTTTGAAAAATGTGATTTGCAACAATATCATTTTTAATTTTGATTTTTCAGAATGTTATTTTTAAACTATTGATTTTTAAAATATCAGATTCAATATCAAATAAAATCAAAATTTTCTTCCAATTTTCACAAATTTCTCTCTCTACGTTATTCTTTCTTCCTCTCTTCCTCTCCACCCAAACCCTAGCCGTCATTCCTCTCCCCTCTCCTCCGTCTCATGCCGCTACCCTCCCTGACCTTCTTCAACGTCGCTTCTCTTTTCCTCTCTCTCGCTCTCTCCGTCATCTTCTCTCTTCCTTTCTCTCCCTTTTTTTGCTCTCCTTCAACGACAACGAATAGATCTGTCTCTCTCTTCTCTTTTCGCTCCAAATATGTTTCATCGTTGTTGTCTCCTCTCTCTTTAGTCGTCTTCATCACTATCAATAGATCTGTAAATTACACAAGTTGATTTTGGCTAAGTTGATTTTGTTGATTTATGCATATTGAATGTGTTGAGTTTGATATGTTTTTATGTAGGGTTCATTTTGTTGAGTTTTTTGGTGACGGTGGCGGCGGCTAGGGTTTGTTAATTTGTGTTTGCCTATTTTGAAGACCTCGCAAACCTTGGGAGACCTCTGGAGATCTAAGTTAAATGATTTTGTTAAGTTTGGATTACTGGAAACCTAATTAATTATCATTAAACAAAATACAATTAAATATTGTGAAAAATAAATAAGTGAGGTTCGAAAACTTTCGCTGGAGACTTCTAAAGATGGTTGAAGACATTCGCTAGAGACTTTCGAAAACGTTTGGAGACCTCTAAAGACATTGATAAATTTAATTTGAAAAATAATTATATCGAGAATTTATTAAATAAAATTTTATATAAAAAATTGTGATTTGGAGACCTTCAAAGATCTCTGAAAACCTTCATTGGAGACGTTTGGAGGCCTTCGAAAATCTCTAGAAACCTTTTCTGAAGACTTGTGAATGCATTTAATCTAAAAAAATTATTATATCAACAATTTATTAAATCAAATTTTATATAAAAAATGTCATTTGGAGACTGTCGAAGAGCTCTAGAGACCCGAAGACCCATAGAGACTTCTGGAAACATTTTCTACTTGATTTGATTTTCTCACGATAAATCAATTTTCCGCAATAATATAGTTATTTCTCGTAAAAATAACATTTGTACAAATAAATTTCTCTAATATAACTTTTTTACAAATTAATTTTTAAAGTGATATTTTTAATCATCGATATTTTATACTGCTATAAAGGTATAATTCTCCCGTTTAGTTTTGAAAGTCTGATCCATCTCCTACAATAACGACGAAGCCGAAGAACCACTCGAGCAACAGTCACTTTCGGTTCTCAAATGAAACGCAATCTTGTTACTCGGTTAGCTCATGAAGATTACGAGATCAAGCTTACGTTGACGCACCTGCAATTTTGTGTTTAGGAAGTTTACACAAATACCCAAAAAATAAAAACAAACACATAAAAAAAATACTGTTTCAATTTTTAGGTTGTAAAAATCCTTTAAAAAAATTGAAAGATATTGCAAAAATAATCTGTCAAACTTTATTTTAAACATATAAAAAAAATATGGCTTAATAATAATTCTTGATACAAAGTTTTTTTATTTTTTTTACTTGTGGCTTGATCTTTAAAAAAATAACTTGAAAAAATCGTAATTTTATGATTTGTTTTACTAATAGCACATGAGAATAGATGTCCCAGCATGCAACAACAAAAAAAGTGTTTCCAACATCTTGCTTTCGCAATATTTTCAACTTTTATCATAAACCATGTTCTTTTAAACTCTTTTTTTTTCCTGATAAATTGTTTTATTTGTTTTTGGATCAAATATATGAATAATATAATCTCTTCTTTTTAAATTCAAATTTTTATCAGTAATCTTTAAATTTTAAGTTTTTTAGAAATTTCATTGAAAAATTAATTTCATTCCATATTTAATCAAATAAATATTATAAGATACTATATTTTTTTATGCTTATCAAGGTACGAGTGAAAAATTCATAATTTTGGAACTTCAAATTATTTAGAACCTACTGCTCCAAAAAAACATATTTGGAACCACATATTTAAGGCCTAATCATGTGAAATCTTGAATTTGTATTGAATATCTAATTTCTCTATTGAACTTTGCAAATACTTATTCACCCCCTGAAGTTGCAAAATGGCAACACAAAACCTCTTGGACTTGCAAAAATTGAATTAATTAATCCTCTTTACGCATTGTTTTAGTCACAGTAATGGAGAGTGAGTTTCACGAGTATGACATGGAACAAATTGTTGTCAACATGTCCAAAAAAATGCCACGTGTGTAAAATTTTAATGCTAAGTCAACTGCAAATCACAACAAAGCCAAACCCATCTCTCTCTTGTTCAAGCCAAACCAAAATCACCTTCAACCAAACCAAACCAAACCAAACCAAACTGGCCAACCTAACCACCCGGTCTTCTTTCTCGTTTGTCTCTATGTCCCCTCTCTTCCTCTCTCTTTCTTTTCTCTGTCTCCATCACTGCTCCGATCTGTGAATCGCATCTCGTCGTCGCCGTGAATCACGTTCTCCTCCGGCAGCTTCGTCCCTCTCTTCCACACTTTCCTCCGACATGGGTTTTAAATCCCTAGCTCCTTATTCGTCGACCACATTCGCCACCATCATCTCACCACCAAAAACCCATGCCTCACCTTCATCTTCTCTGCTCTCTCTCCATTTCTCTGTCTTTCAAACTCACGTATCTGTTCTCTCTCTTTATTTTCATTATTTGTTCTGTCTCTTTATTTTCATCTTACGATTTTTGTTGAAAAAGCAAAATACAAAAAAAATTGAGATTGCGGAGTCGGTTATTGATCTGGGTTTTGAGTTAATTTGTGATTTAATTTGTGTGTTTGGTTGATGTTAGTGTCTATGTTTGATCTGATATTTTGCTTGCAAGAATGGAGCTATGTTTTCGATTTTTGTGTTCAATTGTTAAAAGTCTTCTTCTTTTTGTTACAAGGTTCTTGTTTTGGAGAGACATGATGGTCTTGTGTTTGATAGCAATGCCATTGCAAGATATGGTGAGATTCTAATCTCTATGCTTGTCATTTAATTTAGGTTTATGCAGTGGATTGAGAGACCAAAATAGAGTTCATTGAGCAGTGGATTGAGAGACGAGAATGGTGATTTGAATCCGTTGAGCAGTGGGTTGATTTTGCATTCTTTTGATCATTGAGAGACGAAAATAGAGTAATGAATTGATTTGATCATTGAGAGACAAAAATAAAGTTTGTAAGATTCTCTGATAATGCTAAATAATATGAAAATAGAGTTCATTTGTGCAATGGATTGAGAGACGAGAATGGTGATTTGAATCCATTGAGCAGTGGATTGATTTTGCATCCTTTGAATTGGTTTGATCTTTTAGTTGTTGGAGTTCATTTATGTTTTGATATTTTGGGTTTAGAGTATGAGAAAGAGAAAGGAGAATGGTGAGTATGAGTGGTTTGGGTGAGTGAAAATGGTTTGGTTAAGTGTATAGTGAGTGAGGGTGGTTGGGTTAGTGATACTGCCACATCAACCACTTAAATGATCAAACACGCCTTAAGCAATTAAAAAACACTGAGATTGTCATGCCAACGCATAAGGGATTAGTTTCTCCACATTTTGCAAGTTCAGAAGGGTGGATAAACAATCGCAAAGTTTAAGGGAAAAATTACATATTTAATACAAGTTTAGAAATTTACATGTAATAGGCTCATATTTAACCAAATTTATGACTTGTAAAATTAATTTGCATGATAAGGTGAATTCTTCATCAAATTGTGATAAGTCACAGTGTAAATAAATATAGGAAAAATAACTTTTTTTTGTTTGTTATAACTTTTTTTTTTTGTACTTATAAAGTTGAAATTTTTAAATTAGTTAGGATAGAACATGTATAACAATACTCTTAATATCCTCTTTAAAAAAATATAATATTTTATTTTATTTATTATTTCAACTTTTAAACTCATTTTATCATCACTTACAATCCAACTCTTTTTTTTAATATTTTAATAAAATATTTAATTTTTAATATATTTTATTTTTAACATAAATTTTAAAATAAATTATTAAATAAATAAAAATAAAATAATATATTTTAGAGAAGAGTGCAGTACTTCCAAGGTCTAAAGCACCAAAACGCTCAGTAAGTCGTATCTAACACAGAAGCAACAGAGAAGAAGAGACACAAGAGAGAGCAAAGAAATAAAAATAGTTTAGTGTTACTCTTGAGCTAAACAATACACGGGCAACCATGGCTTCAACAACAGAGGCTGAAGAAGAAACAACACCAATCATTCACATCCCAGAGCAATGGTCGGAGACTGCAAACAGAATAGCGAACGGCTCCACTACTTCACCTACTCCAATTGCCTTTGTTTGCGGCGCTAAAAACTCTGGCAGAACAACCTTCTCTCGCCACCTCCTCAATGTCCTTCTTCAGATGTATGTATTTTGTCCCTTGATTACACAAAAAGTTTATGAATTTTTGTTTGCCTTGTTGGTTTTTGGTAGCTAATAACCGAGTTTCTACGAGAAGCAATGAACTTTTATATTCATGGATAAAAAAAATTGAATTTGACTGTTGGGTTTCTGTGTTTTTTTGATGAAAATCGCATCATTACATGTTTGTAGTTGAACAAGGCCTTCATGTGTAATTGGGAAATTCAGTTAATACACTTTGAGCCACGTCTGTGACATTCTGGGGCATTTGTTAAAAGTTGAATGCGTTCTATGAATGCAGGCGAGTTCGTTTTCTGTGTGAATTATCTGTAATGCTTGGAGATAAACATAATTGGTATTGACTGTGTACTGTGTTTGCAGATACAGAAAAGTTGGTTATTTGGATTCAGATGTTGGGCAGCCTGAATTTACTGCCCCTGGCTTCTTATCCCTAACTGTGGTTGACAAACAAATGTCAGGTATTTGTATTTTTCATGCTACCATCGTGTCTGAATACTAAATACATTACCTTCTTCACTTTCCTATTATTACTTATCAAGAATTCCTTACTCTTTTCTTTTCGCAAAATCAGATTTGGCAATTCCTTGCCTGAAGACGCCAGAGAGGTATCGAACTCATTACCTTTACAAAAACTTTTTGTTATCATTGATTCCTTCGTCTCAGATGTTCTCTCCTAATCTGGAATGTCTTTAATTTCTTATATTCCTAATGTTTCATTGAAGTGGAATTAATTATCTTCTGTGGAAACTCTGGTTTATTCAAGTGACTGTAAATTGAGTGTTGGCTATGTCATTGCTGGAGGAAATTTATAGTTTTTTCCGAAGAAATGCATCCCATATTTTCACTTAGGTATTGCGTGTTTGCTTGCAGATGCTTTTTCTTTGGTGATATTTCCTCAAAGAGGGATCCAACTACGTACCTGAAATATATACACACTGTGTATGACTACTATAAGAAAGAATATAGTGTTTAGTGACAGTGAAACCCCTCCAAAGTTTGAGTTACCTCTTATTGTGAATACACCTGGCTGGGTGAAAGGTGTGCTTTTCTAGATCTGGTTTTCTTTTTTCTTTTTAGCTTCTGTCTCCAATTTTACATCTTTACTATGTGGTATGTTTACTTTTATTTCTCAACTCTGAATCTGAAAGCTAACTTTTCAATTTTTCCTTTTGTGTTCCAGGTGTTGGTTATGACATACTGGGGGACATGCTTAAGTGCATTGCTTCAACCAATGTGGTTAAAATAAATGTACCTTCTTGTGTAAGAAAGAACTTACCGGTGAGGGCATTCTGGTTAGATGATGATTATGGTCCAGAGGTTAATTTGATCGAGATAAATTCAGTTCATCAAGGTTCTTTCAGTAGCTCGTAAGTTTGTCCAAACTATTAGATGTTAAATGCATCTCCAGCAGCTTTTGCAGATATGTAATTGTTTTTATCTCCTCAGAATTAAATGTTTTTGTTAATTTATAAATGTTATTTTGTCCTTTGGCTGCATTTTGTTGCTGTAGAACATCTACATAAAGTTTCAATCTATTGTACCATGCTTTGAACCACTGATAAAACTATGTATCATGCTTTATACTACTGACATCACCTGACTGCTTGCTTGTCAACAACTCTTTAACTTCAATGAACTTGTTAGTTTGTTGTTTTCTACTGCTAGATTATGGTTTTTCCTCTTCTAATCATTTTTACGTAATTATGTTATTTTTCTAATATTTGTTTTCCTCTATTCTTACAATTTACTTTCTCATTTTAAGGTGGTTATACAGAAGGATGCACGCCTTTTGCGGGATTTTCGACTGATGGCTTATTTCAAGCAGTGCTTTCCAAGTAACATGAACATTATCACAATCAAGGTGCTTGCAAATGCGCTTGCTTCTCTACCTCCTTATCAAGTTCTATCAAGTATCAAGACCAGACATCTCCATTGCGAGGTTTGTTCATAGCTTTGAATGAAATTTTGCATATTTTTCAGTATGTTTTTCATCAATATAGCCTGTTTTTAATTTTTGTTCCATCCCTTCCCAAGAAACCTGGTGTTTAAAATTCATTCTAATGCAGAGATCAGTTTTTAATTTAATAGGTTATCTAAGTTTCAAGTTTCTACAACATTTCTTTTACTGCAATCAATGTCCTACTATCAGGACTCCCTTTTAACTTCTCTTATATTTTATGATAGGTCCCCACCACTGAGATTTTCCACAGTTTGAATGCGACCATAGTTGGTTTGGCTGTTAGTTCTGAGCATTCTGAAAATTTCCCTTGGTCTGTTGGTCTAGGTAAATGATTTTTCCTGTGAATTTATCACTTTAATTAGCTTACTGTTAATTTATTTTTAACTAATTTCCTTTCTTGTGGCTTTATGTTATTTGAGAATATCATAGTAGAACCACAAAGTTCCTTAACTGTGTTAGTATTGGTTGACCATGGTGTTTCCTATATGATTTGGAATGAGATTTTAACAACTTAAACTATGGTCATCATGTGGATTTTACCGTTGGCAATTTTAATTTTTTAGACCACCGGCATAGTAGTTAATTTGGATATTATATGATGCTAATTCATTCAAGGGTGATAAACAAAATGTTCAGTCATTAACAAGCCATTTATCTTACTTCATACTCTACTCTGCCTTCATTGTGCCAGGAATTGTGCGGGGTATTGACACTTTTAAAGGTTTACTTTATGTCATCACGCCTGTTCCACCAAGCATTCTAGAAAAAGTTGATCTTCTTCTACAGGGACTGATCCAAATTCCAACTTGCTTACTGCAGGTAATTGGTCTCTTTTCATTGTTGTAGAAAGTATAATACTTGTAGTTTAAATTGATTTCATTCCAAGGAATTGATTTCCCATAAAGTTGTCTCTTGATTGTCACCTTTGGTTCTTATCTATAAAATGACTCTCTTTTCAGGTCCAAGGATGCATGTCCCCTTACATGTCTGCAAATGTTTTGCCAACAAGCTAGCTGATTTGAACCTCACCGACAAATTGCTTCTAGAAACTCTATTTTTCAGAAGTTAATTATAGTTATACAGGAATACAAATTTTGATTATTGTTCTTAATCATTAAACACCGTTGTTAACAAAAGAATTTGCGCATCATGTAGTTTGATGATCAACAGGTTGACTCATGACCCAGTTTACTATCCCTCTTTTGAAGCTCTGTAACAAGGATGATGTTTTATGCCATGAAATTGATAGATGAGACTGAATTTCTTATACGGCTCTTATGCGTGAAGCTTATACCATTCAAAGCAGTGTTGTGCTTAGTATGGAGCACACTTTTGTGGTTGTTTGTCTTTAAGGCATATCAGAAGACTTTTATCAATTGTCACGAGTTACTCTTACGGTAACATTGACGTGCTAGACTACTAGGAACCTACCAAGTACAAACCTTCAGATTTTTTTCAAAGCAAGCATGACTACCAAATCCTGATTTTCCCCCATTTTCACTTTATTTTATTTGCTTCAGAGAACATTTCAGAGAATTTGTTGTCTTTTAATCTATGCATATTACTGCAAGTTCAAAAGAATGATTTTTTTTAAGGAAAAGAAATATTATTGTATTCTTTTGTAGGTTTGTTTCTGATAATACAGTGTGTTAGGAGTGCCTCATAGACCGTTAATTCTGGTACATTGTCTGCATTGACAAGCCTTTGTTCTCTCATTCGTTGTTTTTTGTTTTGGTGGGGGTAGGGGTGGGGGTGGAAAAACAGAACCGCTAAACACTCAGTTTTGTTGAGAAGGGTGGGACTGCTCTATTTCTTTGAAGGAGAATTTGGCACCAGGAGAGCTTATATCAGAGAATTTTCAAGTAGTTCAACAGTTAGCTAAATAAACTTTCCCCTAACAAGAGATTTTCCGACAACATTATTCCCTCTGATTTTCCAAGGTAGGTGTGAATAGAATTCACAAACAAGATTAGAGTAAACAGGAACTTGGGTTTCTAGCAAGGAGCGCAATCCATATCGTTCTAATAGGCTTTGAAACAAGAATTTTTCTTTATCAAAAATGACAATGTCGACATTCTTACCGCTCAGGATGCGGCAAGAACGCGAGATTGGCACCCGAGAATGTATTTCAACAGCAATGCTCCGCAGATATGTTGTCTACTCAGTAGGTGCAACAACAGAACGTTTATACACCGTGACATCATAAGAAAGCACTTATATGGCCGTGTTTTTTTCCTAATTATCACCAGTAGGTTTACCAAGGAAAACAGATGTTATGTTTCAAGCAGCATTGTAGGAGTCTAGGCAGTACGAAGACAGTAGATTGTATGAAGGTAGTCAGTGATTTGAAGACATTTGGTACAACAATTGGAAGGCAAGTCAAATGTATTCTTACAATTTAGTTATTTATCTCTTAAATTTTTTTAATCAAATATATGTTGGTCCCAAAGAAGGATGAGAATGGCATTTCAAGACTGGCTGAATTGGAGTTTTAGAGATTTAAAAGACTTGTTGAAAACTTTTTGCAAGTTAAAGATAAATAAAAAAGTTCTTCTCAATCAAAATCAAAGTTAAATACAGAAACAATAAAACAACCAATTCATACACAATGTAAAGCAAGTATGAAGTAAAGTAAAGAGATTAAGGGAAGAGAAAACAAAGTCTCGATTTACAGTGGTTCGGTTATCCTTGACATCCTCCTTGACCTACATCTACTCCTTGAGATCCACTCAAGAATTTAAATCCATTATCTCCTTACTTGCAAGTGGAGAAAAATTGTTACAACCCCCAGTTTTTGCAGGCTCAACTAGGAAACTGTTTACGCTACTTGTTTTTGCGGGATCAGCAAACAAATCTTTACAACCTCTAGTTTTTGCGGACTCAACTAGGAAACCGTTCACATCTCTTGTTTTTCTAAGGAAATAAAATAATAAAAACCTAAACACTAATTTTCTAAGGCTCACTAGCAAACCACTCTTGTTTTCTAATGCTCAACAAGGAAATCTATCAACCCCAAATAAATAACCTTGCTTGTTATAAAATCAACCCAAATATATTAAAAATAAGCTCACACAAATTAAGAATATGATTGTAAGTGAGATAGCTCAAATGGGTAGAAATATAGATACAAGAGAGAAAGTAAG
This sequence comes from Flueggea neowawraea, assembly GCA_948243855.1. Taxonomy (NCBI): domain Eukaryota; kingdom Viridiplantae; phylum Streptophyta; class Magnoliopsida; order Malpighiales; family Phyllanthaceae; genus Flueggea; species Flueggea neowawraea. Next base: position 553 of record CAODLS010436653.1, on the reverse strand, counting down.
TAGCAAAGTTGGCAAAGGTCTCTCTCTCTCTTTTTTTTTTACTCTTATGATCTAGGACGTCTATTTATAGCCAATTGGTAGAAAATAGTTGTTGGAAGCCTTAAAATAATCGTTGTGAGAGAATATAAAATTATGTCTTTAAATCACTTTACTGCCTTCTACGTGTGTAGTCCTTTGACCCAACTGAGTTCTACATGTGTTGCTTGCAAGTCTGTGTGCTTTGTCTGAACTCCAGTGGTCACTACCTTGTGTGAATCAGCATCTACGTACTTAGCCATGCTTCTACATGTGTTGTTCTTGAGCTCTGCATGCTTAGAACAAAGCTGCAACGTGTGCTTTTGTATTCCATTCCAAGATTACACCTTTGATTAGTAGACTTGTCAGAGAATATTCAAATTCAAATTCCCGAGGAGTATCTCATTTTTGTCCTCATCTGAAGCTCATCTACGTGCATTGGCCTTTTACTATTTGCGTAGAACTTTGTTCTTCAAAGATCACACCTTTGATATGTAATCCCAATATGACAATCCAAAAGGGGGGTGAATTGGATTGT
>CAODLS010436652.1:0-10783 GCA_948243855.1 Flueggea neowawraea | reverse complement strand
ACTCATTTTCTCGTGAGAGAATTTGGAGTAGAAACCTATAAGGTTTAACCTAATAGTTTTATAGTCCAATTCTCAATAGAGAATTTGAAAATGAAATCTATAAGGTTTAAACCAATGGTTTCATTGTCTAAGGTATGATCTTAGACATTCTTCGAGAGGATGGTATATTTATATTCGTTGTGATAATACCAAGTATTTTAAGGTGAATCTTGCCATTCTTACGTTGTGTGAACGTCACACTTATGGCTAGAAATGGTCTAGCTTACCTGAATGACTTCAAAGATTGGTCAATGTCCAACTTTGATATTGCTAATATGGGTTGACCTTGGAGTCAAACTCCAAGAGATCGTTCGAGTAAATCGTTGTACCTTTTCAAGTAAGATGGATCAACAAACTACTAGAACACTTTAAGATGTACAAATACATAACCCATAGATACTTTGTGACTAAGAGAAAGTTTCTTAGTAAGTGCATGTGTTCGTAAATCTATGTGAGATGAAGAGCATGTAAGGAATGTTTTTCACGTAAATGTCATGTGAATATCTTTTATAGTCTAATAAAGAGTACATGAGTTTATTACAAGAAAATGTATTATAGTAAATACCTAGGTACACAATGCCTAGAGTTTGCTATGTTGTCAAGTTAACTAGTAAATATTGATCCAACACGTAAGGAGGATGTTAGAAAGCAGTGAGTGTGATACTTAGGTACTTTAAAGGCATTGCAATGCAATGTGTTATCTTAAGGGTTTGCGATAAAAAGAAACACAGTTGTTATTCCATATGATGATGTGGACGTGAGGATGTCCATGTCTAGTTATGTGTTCTTACTTGGCAAAAAGATCACTCCACGTAATAGTGAGGAATACGTATAAATATGTGGTACGTGAGACTATAGCTTTATTACCTGCAGTGTAGCAGAAAGGTGAGCTATACAGTGGAATGGTCCACTTAGCTCTATCCAACTAAAGAACCAACGACTGTCTTTAGTGACAGTCAACCTCGATTGCTTAAAGATCTAATATAAGTCTAAGCAAATCAAAACCAAGTATCGTGTTGTGAAAGACTTGTTTGCATAAGGACAAGTAAATTTGAGTACAAGTTTTACAATGTGAAGTGAACTTGGAAATGTAAATTCATGCGAGACGTGATTGGAGATCTGTTAATAAAAGCTTATGAGGAATAAGTTCCTTAAGATCTGCATGGCACACAAAGTATGTAATCCCTTATAACATGATCTTTAATAAGATCATCATAAGCAATACATGAGCACAAATTTTGAGAGTTGACATTTGTAGTATCATTAAGTGAGAAAGCATGTTAGACAGAGAAGTAACCCACTCACACGAGTGTTTATCTTAGTTTTCCTAGTTCGTTGGGGGAAGAACTAAGATGAGGCTGGTTTTGAACATAAAAAGAGGCTTAGAATGCGTTCATAATTAAGAGGTCGTCTTGCATTTTACAGTGGTGAGTTCATTGTAAAAGTGCAAGAAAAAAGACATACGCCATAGGGATAAATTTCTATGTCGATCATTAAATTGATCAGATGCTAAATTGAGAGACTTTTATCATATTCTGTCTTAAATCCAGAAGTAATCATGTTACGTTGTGGATTAAGGTTAGATGGTGAAATGCATCATAACCGAAGCTTTTGTGTAGTGTTGACAATGTTGTATATACATGCGTTCCTCTAAGGGAAGGAAAGAACACCACAACATATGATACCATCTATGCTATATAAACGACCATATAGATGGAAAAGATTGTAAAACGATCTTACTTTTCCTAGTATGAGACCATGCCGTGAACATGTGGTTCTCGGTAATACCTACCCTTATAACCCTTAACACATTCAAGACGTGTAGTTAAGTTTGACTACTTTAGTTTGTCGTTAATGACCATGATTGATTCGACCAAGTGTGACAATCTGGGCAAGTAAACTTGGCTATGTGGATTGTCTGGTCTAAGAGGGAAAGTTTGTTTCTGACGCATTTGCACTAGTCTCATAAGTTTGCTTGGCTAGCTCTCATATGATCTATCACATGATGAGTGAACTATGAGTAAAGCTTTCGTGAGATCAAGAAGTTCGAAAGCAACGATTGTATGGTTACGAACTAGGGGAAATGCATACGTTCCAGCAGATTGTGTTGTTGTTGCATACACTATGACAGAATGTAATTGTTTTGCAAGAGACGCCTTCTGGCAGGATTGAGTAAGGAGCTGTTATATATCCCTTACAGGTGTATAACAATTATGCTCTTACCGTATGCTGGTCGCGCGGTCTATTTGCTTATATGACGAAAGGATCGAGCATGATTATGTGAGTGCTAACCATGTTACATGATGATGTAACATTCCGTCATGTGCGAGTGAGAGATGTTGGAAAAAGCGGTCCGCCCATGACGGATGGATCGAACTCGGTTGGTCAAGGTGTGAACCGGGACGATGGACCGAGATCAATTGGCTATCTCAATTGAAATGAGCCCTTAAGGCCCATGTGTAAAGCCCATTGGGCTTATGGCCCATTAGGCCCATTTTTATGCTTATATATTAAGCATGAAAGAATGGGAGTTATTCCATTCTTCCATTCATTCCAATCCCACTAAAATGTGAGAGAGAGAGGAAAGGAAAAAGAGAGCTCTTCTTCCACCATGCCACCTCTCTCCTTTCTCCACTCGCTCCTCGTTCGTTGATGGTCCTGATCAAAAGTGGCATCTAGACTGCGAAACAGACGAGCACTCCCGTCGCCAACTCGACCGTGATTTGCTTGCGAGACCAACATCGAACCGATCCTGACCTTTGTCTTCCGCTGCTAGTTGGGTCGAGCTTTCGCAGGAATAGAGGTAGGTAACTCGAACCTACTATTATATACTTTTTATCTGTTAAACCAGTAGCTAGATTCCTTCATAAGGCATGTACATTATCGAATCTCTTAAGTTAGTTTAGTTGTGATCGAGTGTGTATTATCAACCATTTAACTAGTTCAAATGATTAGATAGTATAGTCAATTTTTTGAGTTATTTAATTGTGATTGAGTGTAAATTGTCAATCTTCTGAGTTGGTTTAAATAATTGGGCATGCATATTATTAGTCATTGGGTGTGCATTGTTTGCCTTTGAATTAATTCAAGTAGTTATGTATATGAATATTTGTCTTTCATTTTAGTTTAAATAATTGAATGTATGCGTTAGTTAATTTAAATAATTAAGTAGAGGGATTATCAACCAAGAGTTTAGAATTGATTACCAAACGAAATATGAATTAATAGCAAATTACTTTTCAATATTTTATAGGATCACCAATGCATATTAAAGAGAGATCTTTGTATTGTGCATATGGTTAGTTGTAAGTTCACAACACCTTCATTTATCTGTTATTATGAGAACAGTCATTTAGACATTGTTTGTACCTTATTATGGTACGCGACCTATAGCTTTTCGAAAGACCATCAATCGATTTCCTGGGAGGTGGTTTGGCAGAAATAAGCATTGTCTCAGTGTCTCTCACCCAGGTTCGAGATGCATCCGTCTCCTCGGTTGACTTCGGATATCTCCGCGCCAATGGGCTAAAGCCAGCTCCTAGTGAGTGTCGTGGTGAGTCTTCCTCGGTCACCACCAAGCAAAACAACATTCTACGGCGGACAGTATTTGCCTGCATGGTCACGCCCAGCAGAGGTACGCCATTATCGGTAGCTCCCGACTCCTCTTTATGACAAAAAAAAAAAGACCATCAATCGTCTGAATTGAAGTGTCATTTGGATTACGCAAGGCGACTGGTCGTCAGCGTCATGATTCGTGAATTTAATTGTGATCATCTATATTCGTAGATGCTTAAATATCTTATGACGAATTTTGAGGTTTTTTCCCTCCATCAATTGTAAAACTAGCTACATTAAAATTCTAGCGTCTGATCTTTTTTTCTTTGTTTAAAAAAATGTTAAGTATACAAATACCCCACCGCGATTAATTTGGGAGTATTTGTTTGAAATATAATTATTGCTAAATCAATTTTCCTGTTTCATTGATCTAGGTATGGTTGTGGTCGTAATCTTGTGCTATCCTCAAAGAGATTTCCTCGGGATATATTATATGCTAGATATTATGGGGTGCTTATTTAGAATATATGTAAATTGTATAAAATTAATTTACGTCTAAAAAGGATAATAAAAAAATGACATTCTTGTTATTTTTTATCATCTAATTTTATAATGTATTTTTATTAAATTTAAAGTTACATTAACCACTAGGGTAATGCTTGATGTTATACGTATCAACTATAGATTGGTAGGGTTATATATGAACTTAAAAGATGCTAGGGGTTATGATGCTTTTAAAATTATATACTGTATATACTTTTAATTGTTGAGATCTAACAATGCAATGCTGTAGCTCATCATTTTTTAATGTGTTAATTATATTTATATCATTAAATTTAATTAAAATTTTATTATTAAATCTCAACTATTAAAAATACATGAAATATATAATACTAAAAGCACTATAGCCCGTGCTCTTAAAAGACCTTGTCATATGTTAATTTCACAGCCTTGTTAAGGATGTCCAATCTGAAAGTCTTTTAGGTTGAACTACATGCTACAATTTCACACCCTTTAATTATTGTTCATGTTTTTTGTCAAATCAAATAATTTATATGTGACCTCTTAGGAAGTGATCTGGCATAAAGGAACATTATTTCAGTATTTTTCACCTAGGTTTAAGACACATCCATTTTTTTATTGGTCTTGAATATTTTCGTTTTAATAGGCTAACACTAACTTCTAGCGGGTGTCGTGGTGAGTCTTTCTCGGTCACTGCCGAGCAAAGTAACATTCCATGGCGATGAGTATTTGTCTGTATGATCACGCCCAATAAAAATACGTCACTATCGGTAGTCTTCGACTCCCTTTTCTACTGACAAAAAATAAAACATTTATATGAGTATGGGAGATAGGACCCATATAGAAACTGGCTCCACCATAATTAAAGTTATCATGAGACACAGGGAAGAACAAATAGACCCTTCAAATATAGTTTAATTTTGAATTTGCTCATCCACTCTAACAACAAAGTTGCGCCCAAAATTAAATGATCAATATGCTTTTTCTTTATTTCATTGCATTAATCTCGAAGCAATGCTACAGTTCCCCATTGAAAGGCTTGGTTGTGTATCTTTGTTTCTTTTCTTTTAAACTAATTAATTTTTTTCTGAATAATTGATTAAACTCATATTTTTGAATAATTGATACGTATTTTTGAAGCATTATATAATCTAAATGATGACAAAATAAATTGAATTAATTTATAACCTTTTTTGTTTGATTTAAAACATTTATTAAATTATTTTTTTATGTAATTGAATTGGATATTAATTTTTGTTATAAAATGTATACCATAAACTTATTGTTTTAATGTTTTGAACAATATCTCTGGACAATCACCAGTCATGAACAATATGAGAAGTATTACACATCAATAGTTTCTCAATGAGGTGTTGTGGATCATCTCTCGAGGATTACCATACTCACTTGATCAAGTCATTGTTTGTTTAGGTCCATTATTGGCCTACACAATTTTGTTTATAAAAAAATATTTTAGTTGCTTGAGAGATGAAAGTACTTATAAACGGTTGTTGATATCAATTTTTAGATGATGCAAAAACTAACACATTGATTAAGATTAAAAGGTGTTAATACTCTAATTGCTCGTTTTCTTATTATAAAAAAATAGTACGCTGTTTATTTATTTTTTTGAACTAAGAAAATAGTATGCTGTTTATTAGAAGGAAATGCTTCTGAAATTTGAATTAAGGTAACAGAGATTGGAACGTCAGTGTCGGTCATGCAAAATCCAACGTCAAATCTTGAAAATGTGACTTGACTATCCCACTAACTCCGTTAAACAAAAAAGCTACCATTGATTTACATTATTTAACAAAAGTAAAAGGCCATACATGCACACCAAACCAAAACATATTCCGGACCAAAACTTCAATTGCAATAAACAAATTATTATAACTAACAGCCGCAATAAGCAAAGCAAACCCAAAAGCAACATTTTCCTCTTCCTTTCCTCCATTAAATTCTTGAATCGTTCAATATATAATTCCCTATCAATTATCTTCTACTTGGAAATGGAGAATTTCAGATCCAAATCTTGCAGAGATGGGAGGGCACAAATGGAGAGCTACTATGGAGGACCAACAAGCATGCAAGGAATGAGGTCTTATAGTGTGAATTATGCAGGATTTTCACAGCCGACCCAATTGGGGAGGGAAATGAAGTTGAAGAAAGTGAAAAGCAATGTTGGGTCGTCTTCAAAAAGCTGGGCACTGGATCCTGAGCTTCAGAGGAAAAAAAGAGTTGCTACTTACAAAGCCTATGCCATGGAGGGCAAGACGAAAGGTTCTGTGAGAAAGAGCTTTAGGTGGATCAAAGATGCTGTCTCTCAACTCATCTATGGATGGAAGTGATCATTCTTGTTTCTTGCACACAATCTTTCTGCTTCTTCTTTTTGTTTTTCTGTTCTTGTTTTAGTAAATGATTACTCAACTTTGAGTCTTCTTCGGTAATGTTTATTGAATTTTGATGTAGTTATTTAATTTCAATTTTATCTTGGATTTTTCTTAGCTACACTTGGTGTATAATTTTAGTCATACACTAACCCAATTAGGAGAGATGATTTTCAAATTGGACGGAATATATTCTAATGAAAAACCCCTCTTCTGATTGGTTTAACCATACTTGGTCAAGAATTTCCCTTTTATCTTTAACTTTGTCACTCTCTAAGTTGCCATATTTCGAATGGGAAGATTCTCTGTTTCAAATATGCTGTTGTATGAATTGAGAATGGGTATGACAATAGGATCCTTCTTACTATACAGTAAACCCTTTATTACTCTATATAAGAATAACTTTTATTTTATCATAAAAAAAATTTGGTCCCAACTTGGCCAATTATAAATAGGAATAATATCTAAATTATAATAAATTATAAATTTTTTAAGTATCGTATTAAAAAATATACTTGTATATAGTAATGATTATATATATATGTATTATGTTACATTGATATAAGAGACAATAATAATTTTAAAAGACTATTACATTTACCTATAAAAAAACTTTTGTACTTATCTATGTAGAGTTGGAAACATATAAATTCTAGTTTCAAAGTCTAAATATTTTATATTTTCTTTAATTTTTTCACTGAATATTCTATAAAAATTATGTATACATCTCACTATCTCAACCAATTTCAAGTGATATTATTTCCTCTTCCTTTAGTAAATATTTTTTAAATAATAATTATTAGGGAGTTTTTACTATTATTGTTGTTAAAGTGGATATTTTTTCTTTTTTTTTTTGAAGAGGATATTTTAAGTATTAGGAATTTTTTTTGTACCAATATCTCCATTTAGTTATAACCTCTAAATTAGAATACAATTAGTTTTTTTCCCAAAGTTATTTTTATATAGAGATTTTACTGTAGTTCCAAGAGAGTGTTGTTCTATTTTTCTGATTGGGAAGAGTGGATTAAAATTTTCTTGTTTCTGTTCATCTACATTTACAAAGATGTTCATCAAAAGTTTCTGTTATTGATCTGTAATTATAATTGCAAGTTGGTATCTGTGACTGTCACATCCTACAATTACATTAGGAATGAATGTTGAGATATATATGATCCAACCATGTATTACATCTCTTCAAAAAAAAAAACCATGTATTACATCGACCTTGTACTAGTTGGCAAGTTTAGGTCTTAATTTGTCGGTGAGTGAAGTTTAAGGATCAGGATTACTTTGGAGAGTAAAGTTTGGCGATGAAATATGGATTTTGTTTAAGCAGAGGCTATAAAAATATCTTTTTAAATATGTTTGTTTTGAATTTTAATGGTATTTGTTTTTAATATAGTGAGAGTGATAAATATAATAAATTCGATAAATTGAATAGACTATACAATAAAAAAGTAAGAGAAAATACTTTATGAATTACAATATCTTTAACCAATTATTTATCCTATTCATTCAAACTTTCAAGTCACATCAAATTAATACTATTTAATGCATACATATGATGAAAAGTATATTCATCACTATTGTTCTCTTGCATTTTTTCTTCTGTATTAAGAATGTCACTGCTTTGCATTACGAGAAAATATGTAACGAGCATTGATTATTTCCAAAATACACAAGGAAAAGTAGCAAATAGGAAAGATATATTACATTGACAAGCTTTTGCTATAATCCACGTTTGGATGTTGGATATGTTGCGAAACATTTGTTCCCGTGTTGGCAACCAGTAACAATACAGAAACAAACACCACATTTGCACTTTACGTGCAGACAACATTATCGATTTTTAAATTTACGAAGGGCAGATAATGCACCTGCTAATACTGTACTCTCTCATCGTTGTTGAAGTGGAGACTCTCGATGCCTCGAAGAGTTGACTCAAAAGTTTTAATATTTGCAGTGTTTCTGCCAGAAGACGAGTGCTTCTGATCGGATGATACAAGCCGGGAACTTCTATGCCCCCCTGAAATTTTCTGCAGCATTGAAGGGCTTGCATCTGCTGTGCGAGGGCGAGAGGGATCTGTCTCGCTCCCAACTACTCCTTCACCACTACTGGAGATGGCAGGTCGCCTTGAAAATCCGCTTGAACGCAAAAGAATTGAGCCGGATAACTGCACAAGCAGAAGCATGGGAACCAATCCCATACGGAGTCACACGAAATGCATCAAAGTTCACATTAAAAAAAAAAGAAATATAAAGAATCAAGTAATTGCGATCAAGATAATCCAAGTCGACTGAGTTTTGAAAAATGCTCTCTCAAAATAGAGCAGAGGATGAAAGTAGTATACTTACAGTGCCATCTCTGGACAAAGGTAGATCATTTGCAACGGGAATCTTTTGTTTTGACAAATTTCCAGATGCCATAATTGGTCCAGAATTTCTTCTACGAGCATTTTCTGTTGAAGACCAACCAGGTCTGACTTCTTCCCCACCTGGTAGCAAGAAAATAATTAAACACAGTGAGCACCTTATAATGCCTACCTGCACGGAAAAAGATTACTGTTTAGACAGTAGAGGAAAAGCAGCTGAATACCAGATTGTCTGTCAGGAATAGCACCTGTGGGCATGCCAGAGCTTGGTCCTGCACCAGGGCCCTATAAAAGAAATTAATGAGTAAGGATCTAAGAATGATACAGATTAACAGCCCAAAGGAGCCTAACAATGTTAAATTCACTTACAAGTGCTCGGGTAGGAGGATTAGCAATCTGTGATTGCTGGTATTTCAAAATTGTCCAATCAAAGACATAATCAAACTGGAAACCTGATTTGTGGAGATAAAATGAGCAATTGATAGTAAATTAGTAGATTTTCGGATAGCTGATAATAAACAACTTAGCTCATATTCTAAAGCAAAGAATAAATAATAAATTCACACCTTCACGAATAAAAAGATCCCGAAAAAGTCTTTTCAGGTAAGCATAATCAGGTTTGTCATCAAAGCGCAGAGCACGACAGTAAAGGAAATAAGATGCAAATTCCATAGGATAACCCCGACATAAGGCCTGAACAGGAAGCAGAAAATTCCAATCAGTTCAATAAACTTAAAAAAAAAAGTTGATGATAGTCCAAATGCTACGTCTAAGAGAAAATTACCTCAATAGAAGTTGATACTTTCTTTTCACTAATCTTTTCATACTTTTGTTTCTTAGTTCCTGCTTTTAGCCCCTGCCAAGGAAGACTGAAAAGAGTAGGGTCAGAAACAAACATTCTATGCAACTTAAATTGAAATGGGCAAGAATGTTTACCTTCCCCTCAAAAAATACATCAGAACATATCCCAGTGATTCGAGATCATCTCTTCGGCTTTGTTCTATCAAGCACACAGCAGTATCACAATCAGGAACAAGTCATGAAAAAAGGACCAACAACTCTATGAATATGGTAAATAGTATTACCAATGCCAAGGTGAGTGTTCATGCTCGCATATCTTGCAGTCCCTGTCAAGTTCTTATTTTCTCTGCAAATGACATTAATCAGTTTCAAAATATAGCACATATTGGTTTTTGATCAGGAACTTAAAGCATCGAGCAAATGACACCATAAAAATAGAGAGAGTGATAACATTCTTGATTTCAATTACACAGGAAATGTGCTTAATGATACCAAAATGTTCAAATTCAAAATTATTATCAAAAGCAAAATGCTATGGATGACATGCATAACTGAAAGCTCGTGATGTAGTACACTGGCTATTATATAGAAGATAATAAATGGTTACAAGAACTCAAATCTAAAATGTAAGCAGCATGCAATGATAAAGACGGTAGCAATTAATTAAATCGAAAATCAGATATAAACAAGGCAACTCAGATATGTGATGCCACGGCAAAAGCTCAGTAGTGTGTACTTGTTTAAGTAAAAAAAAACAGACAGAGAAATAAAAATAAAGCATGGTAAAAAAAAAAAAAAGAGAAAAATACAAGAAAGAAGTAAACCTGTAAGGAATATGTTGATGAGTTGATGTGTCTCTATACTTCTTTGCCAGACCAAAGTCAATAATATAAACCTGAATGCAGCTAGATATCAATATTACACCATAGAGAAAAAATTTCTATGAATAAATAAAAAGAAGATGAAAGAACTTAATGACAAGAACAAGTGCCAAAACCAAAACCTGATTTGCCCGCCTCCCTAAACCCATAAGGAAGTTATCCGGCTTAATATCTCGATGCAAAAATGATTTGGAATGAACAAATTCAACCCGATTAATCTGAT
>CAODLS010436602.1:0-21446 GCA_948243855.1 Flueggea neowawraea | reverse complement strand
TGGTCAAGCACCAATTTCTTGGAAGACAAAGAAACAAACAACGATATCATGTTCAAGTGCCAAAGCAGAGCATCGGTCTATGGCTACTACATCCTGTGAGATCACATGGTTGAAAAACATTTTGAATGACTTGAGAGTAAGCCACACACATCCAGTGAATTTGTACTACAATAACCAAGCCCTTCAAATCCAGTTTTTCATGAGCGAACTAAACATATAGAGATTGACTGTCACTTAGTGCGTGAAAAGGTTCAAGAGGGAATGATTCAGATGGCTCACATTCGCACTTTAGATCAGCCATCAGATTTGTTTACTAAGCCTTTGAGTACTGTGCAGTTTGAAGTTTTACTTAGCAAGTTGGGTGTCATTAACATACACTCCAACTTAAGGGGGAGTGTTAAAGGAAGTTGAGCCAGAGAATAGCCATAGAATACGCAATTCAAATTGTCAAATATTGTAGATTGATTTTCCATGACCTCTTTCCTTATCTGTAAATGATTTAGCTTAATTATATGGAATAGGATTACTGTGTTTCAGAACTAGTATATATACATGTAATCTTTATTTGTTCTACATAAAGATATTCACTAAACTATTTCATCTTACTTTCACTTATGTTCTGATTCTAGTGGAGAAACTAGACTAAAAAAACCACTAAAATGGAAATTATTGATTAAAAACCCGTTTTCGAAGCCCCAACATGTTGATGTTGTATCATATTCATCAGCATTTACTTGAAAAATGACGCAACAAGCAATGCCAATGAAGTTCTCGTCTATTAGTGGAGGAGGCAGTTTGACGGATGAAGCATTACCTTCAATGGTATAGTTAAACCATTCCGGAATCTCATTTCCTGGAAGTGTGATACAATACGAACAATCTGGGTTTTCCTGAAACAGGAAAGAAAACTCTGTTAATGAAAAAGTGAAAAAGCATAGATTGTCAATCTATTTTAGCTAAACTTTTATTCTTTAATTTTTTTTGGTCCCAAATTTTGCAAACAATTTGGCTTAACAATAGTATCAAGTAGAAATTTTCAACAGACCCCGAATGCATAATTTGAGAAAAGTAGAAGGGAATACCAACCTCCATGCTTATAAGCGACAAATTTTCAAGTATTACTCCTGTCCAATTGTGTATTCCATTATCTGCTAATTTCTGGAAGTTAGTGAAGTCACAATAAAAAAATGTATATAAATTGTGAAAATCTCTCCAACGATTTGGAATTAGTTGCCCATAACGTTGAAAGAGTGTGTGGGAGCTCTGGAATTTCAACAAGCCACTTGCAATTTACTAGAAAAAGCGTTTTCAATCGGGTGAATCTGAAATTGCATGTGGGAAGAGTAAAAAAATCATTTCCTGATAAATCAAGATCACGAAGATCTGCTAAGAAGCGTCCATTTGGATCCAGTCTCATAAGATGAGGAAACAAACTTGATGAATTCACTGAGCTTTCCGCCTCCAGAAACTTGGCGAGCTTTGAGCAATTTGTCAATTCGAGATTTAAAAGACGGGGCAACGTAAATATACTATTAGAGATCCTGACCAGGGCTTTGCAATCTCTAACCAAAACCCGTTCAAGGTTAGTCAGATTCCAAATGAACGAAGGAATGTCCTTTATTCTTGTCTTGGACAACATAAGCTCAGTTAACATTGCTGGAAGACTTGGCAAATTTTCAAGTTTTGAGCAACCATCAAGATTAAGCGAGACAAGACGTTGAGCCTCTACCAAGTTTGGAAGATTTACAACACTACTGCACCCATCAAGGTCCACATATTTCAGTTTCTTCAGACTTCCAATGGACTTTTCAATCTTTTTCAGCATTTTACAGTAACTAAAATCCAACACCTCAAGGTTTGGGATGGCTGAAAACTCAACGGTTTCCTTTAGGTATTCACAATTGCGGAAATTCATACGAGTTAAACTTAATAGCGAGATCTAGAATCTTTCCTTTAAGGAAACAAGCAATGCCAAGGACTATTTCTTTTTCTTCACTGTCCAGATCGTCATAGCTTACTTTGAGTATATCAATAATCTCATTATTGAGACATCTTTTTAGTTTCTCATTATCACCTTCCCATTGTGGTACACCTACCACAAAGTGATGATCCCAGCACTTTAAGAGCTAGAGGAAGGCCTTGTGCATATCTGAGTACACGATGCGAAAGCTCCATGTAAGCTTCCCTGGGTTGGGGTTGATTAAACGCATGCCAGCTGAAAAGTTCCATGGCTTCATGAACCCCCAATTCGTTTATCTCATGTACACTTGTCACCCCATGAAGCTCCAGCAAACGTAAATCTCTAGTAGTAATGATAATCCTGCTCCCTGCACCAAACCACTCTAACCCTCCAGCTAACTTCTGTAGTTGTTCAATATGATCCACTTCATCAATTACAATGAGCACCTTCTTACCACCTAATCTCTGTTCTATCAGTTTGATTCCCTTTTCAAAGTTTCCCATTAAGTGCTTTTGATCTCCCAAAATTTCAAAAAGAAGTGTTTCTTGCAGTTGAGCAAGACCGTGTTTCTTTGCATTTACTTTAACATTTAAAAGGAAACAGCTACCTCAAACTCAATAGCACCTGTTGTAAATAGCTTTAGCAGTGGTGGTTTTGCCTATTCCGTGCATTCCTAGTTGGCTCACCATGCAAACATCATTTGACTCCAAGCTCAACTCTTTAATGATGTGATCTACACGAGAAGCTAATCCAACGGGGTGTTCTGCAACATGTAACAGTGTGCAATCCAATTTTTTCAACACCATCTTGACAATACTCTGATAAGTAGTAGCCTCATGATTCCTGTCAAAGTATAAGTCATAACACAGTCAACGAAACACATCCAATTACATACATAAACTGAGTTGTCACTAAGGATTTGGTGTCAGAGCATCATTTATATGAGTCGCATAAGCTAAACAACTTTAGTAATTAATTATGAGCACGAAAATTCCTATTAAACCAACCCATTATCAATTATGGTTTCACAGTTTGCATCTGTCAATCTATTTGACAAAAACAAGATATGGCCTGATTACCCTTCCTCTAAATGCCATCCAGACAATCTGGCAAATTCAGTTAGAGCTAAACTCCACTTCTGCACCCTGTCCATATTTTCTGTAGCTTCCTCATTGTCACTCCTCTGTTCCTCCACCACCCTGTCCATATTCATGTTTTAGAAGAAGAACCAGATGTTTCAGAATCTCTAGTTTTATTCCACTCTGAAATATAATATGAAACAACTATGTAAATGCTTCATGGGAAACAAAATTAGCGCAAAATCAACTTATTCACAAAATTAATGGATTTTTTTCTAGACTTGATCAAATACTTGACTTTATTCGAACTCTACGCCTAAACTTGCAACATCTTTTTCATGGAACAACAGCAATGAAGAATGCCTTTCATGGAGCACTAAGATGACGCAAAAAAGCCATTACTTCATGCCCCGCCTGGAAAAATTTACAAGGCAAGTGATTAGAATCTGAGAGTTGCCATGATTTTTCATTCTTCAGCGGAAAATGATTTTGAAGCTTAAGGGGTAAAACAATATGGCAGATTGTTCTGGTACTGGCATAGCTGACAGTGGGGCTAAATTATATTTTGACATTTTTGTATTATCTATTCATACTATTACCCCATTTGGTCCGCAGTTTCTAGGGTGACTCTAAGTCACCGTACTCAATTTTTAAAATAAATGATTTTAGACCATTTGATCTGTATACAATAATTTTAACCATTGATTTCAAAATGGCTTCACAACAACTAAAACATAGTATTATGACCAATTACTTTCCCACCCAAAACAGATTATACTGAATTCCTTTTTCTCTCTTTCCCTCTCGACACTCTCTCTCCCCGACATCTCTACTCCCTGAATTTCCTTCATTCTTATTTATTTAATAATCATAATAATATGTATTTAGGGGTCTAAAGGTTGAATATATGGTTTGGCTCACGAATTAGGCATTAAGTCATATGAATTGTTATATGGGTCTGTTTGCGTCTAGATTGCAGTATGCATTGCAACCTTGTTTTGATGCATTTCAAGACGGATGTAGTCAAAGTGCAAAATATAAAAGTTATTTATTTGTGTGTCTAGTATATATATGTCAATTTTCATGTCCTATGTATGAGTATAACGGACTGTGGATACGAATTAGTGTAACTAGGTATATTCTGGCATAAACAGTAGTTCGATATAGTGCGTAGACTTCATTTGAGCGACGTAGAGTCTGATTTTTGGTAAAACTGAACCTTTACATGTTTTTTATATGTGGTTTAAATTTGAGAATAAAATGAGTTTGTTTGGTTATCGACGGGAGAGGAAAATACAGACTAGCCAGATTGTGTAAATAGGCTTAATTTTCATTTCGTCAGTTGTTGTTGAATATTAGACTTAAAAGGAATGGTATGGCAAATGATGATTCTCATTTATACATATTTGTATATTCACATTCATACTCCTTTTGTTATAAATCGAGCGTTAATTGTGATTTTTGGTACTTTAATCATCTTTATTCTTTCTTGCAGGTCAATTAATGGTGTCTTGATGAAAAGGAACGAAAGCAAGTGTAAACGTAGCCTAAACGATGTTTTCTGAGGCTCTTGGGACAAGACACAGTCACAATTCAGCAAGACACGACCGTGGGGTTGAAGTAGATGACCGTGTGATGCCTTCAACTCATGTTTCTTGACGTTTCTTGAAGACATGGTCCAGGACGCGGCCGTGTCTTTGGTCGTGTCCTCCGCTGGAACTCATTTATTCAATACACGGCTTGGGAAAGTTAAGACACGGCCGTGTCTTGCCCCGTGTCCTCCTAGATCGCGTTTTTTGAGGATAAAAAGGCCAGAAACACACTCACAAAGGGGGATTCGACATTACAGGCTCAAACACACACTCAGTTTAGGGTTAGAGGATGTGAGAACTCAAGGAGAACTCAATTTACATCAAGATCGAAGGAATCACGCGAAGGATTAAAGGATTTGTCATGGGTTCTTCTTCTCTATTTAGATTCCCTTTGTATTTTGCTATTTATCTCACTAGAAGTATGAACTAAATACTTTGTATACCTAGATGTGATGAACCCTAAATTGACTATGTGATTGTGGATTTTGTTGTTCATTCAGTTTATCTATCAAATTGAGACTCAATTATGATTTATATTGTCAATTGTTGAATTGATTGTTGCTAGCCTTTCGATTCCATTACTGATTCATGCATGAGTAATCGAGATTTTCTGCATGATAGATCATTCATAATTGAGAGGAGTTGCATGCACACCTAGAGATAGGTCGACCTAAATCTTTCGAATTAGGGTCAAACCTAATAGTAAAATTCACAGAACGATAAAGCAACGATACGGGTTTTAATTAGGGAGAGATTCCGGTTAATCAACCTAGTCATTTGGCCTTAGCTGACTCGAGAGAGAGGTTAATATATCGAAGGAATTTCCACAGTCCAATTTACTAAATAATTGTCTGAATAACAAGACACTGTCACTTAGTTCAGTCCAGGGGGTTTAACGTCAAGGTGTTGCTTTCCATCAAATTTTCTATCTTTTTAAATGCATATGTTTGTTCTTGTGTTGATTTCCATTTATTTTATCAGTTCGAAATCACTCAATTTGTCGGCTAGATAACATAGTGAAGGTGAGTAGTTAATAATCCTAATCTTTGAAGGATACAACACTCTATACTCATAGGTCGACTAGCTATAAGCGATAGATGCATTTGCCTTAGTATGTAGGTGTAGGCCGAACAAATACCAAGTTTTTGGCGCTGTTGTCGGGGAACTCTAAGATATTGGGAAAGCCGAATCTTTGTTAATTTATCCATTTACTTTTCTTGTTTTTGTTTAATTTATTTCGTTTTAATTGTTTTGTTCTCTTTGCTTTTTCATTGTTATTTAGCTTTCAACTGTCTTTTCGAAATTACACTCAGGATTGTTTGTGTTGTCAGTTTGCAGGTTTTTGTTAGTGTATGACTAGGGCAATCCATTTGAGTTAGTTGAAGCAGACCCTAAGATTGAATGTACAACATTGCAGACACTTAAAAACAGACTCCGAGAGAGGGTCGAGGAAATAGGCAGAGAAAAAGAGATAACGATGGAGTATAATAATCAAGCTGCGGAAAATCAGCCTGTAATGTTTGCTGTACAGGGTAATCCAGTGGTTGAGCCCATGACCATGTCAGACTACGCTAGACTGAACTTAACTGGAACTGAGTCAAGCATTATGAGACCAGCTATTGCAGCTAACAACTTCGAGATAAAGTCGATCATAATTCAGATGGTGCAACAGTTTGTTCAGTTTGATGGGTTATAGGATGAGGACCCAAATGCTCATTTGGCTAACTTTCTGGAGATATGTGACACATTTAAGATTAATGGGGCAACGAATGATGCAATCAGATTGAGGCTATTTCCATTTTCACTCAGAGGTTTGGTTAAACAATGGCTAAATTCTTTACCAAGGGGTTCCATCACCACATGGAATCAGGTGACAGAAAAGTTTTTGTTGAAGTACTTCCCACCTGCTAAGACATCAAAACTAAGAAATGACATCTCTTCCTACTCACAGATCGAGTCTAAATCACTTTATGATACTTGAGAGAGGTTCAAGGAATTGTTGAGGAGATGTCCACACCATGGGTTATTGACATGGCTGCAGATTCAGACTTTCTACAATGGTTTGAACCAAGGAACTAGACAGATGATCGATGCTGCAGTTGGGGGTACACTAAATAACGAGACACTTGAAGCTGCTAAAGAGTCGATTGAAGAAATGGCCATGAACAATTAACAGTGGCACACATCACGAGCGAAGCCATCAAAATCAGCTGGGTTGTATGATGTAGATGCAGTGACAACTTTGGTTATTCAGGTTGAGGCTCTGAGCAAGAAGATTGATGGATTTTCTATAGCACAACAAGCAGCTCATGTAGGGTGTAGTGAGACAACTGAGGGTCAAGGGACTCAAAATTGCATGGAAAATGTGAACTATATGGGTTATGGGTCAAAACACCCTTACAATAACACTTATAACCTAGGGTGGAGGAACCATCCAAAATTTTCTTGGGGAGGTCAAAATCAGTAGAGGCAAATTCATCCACCAGGATTTCAGAAGCAATCTGTGGCAGAGAAGAAGCCCAATCTTGAAGAGCTAATGACTAAATATGTGGAGGCCTTAGAAACACGATTTACCCAAATAGAAACTACTTTAACAAAACAAGGGTCTTCAATTCAAAACTTAGATACGTCTCTCCACAATGTGAAAAATCAAGTTGGTCAAATAGCTCAGATTTTATCTCAAAGACAACCGGACTCCTTACCGAGCAACACTGAGACAAATCCAAAGAAGCAAGTACATGTTGTTTTTATTGTTGGGATAGATGATCACCAAGTGGAGGAGCCTAAGACCGAGCCAAAGAAGGTGCTCTGAGAGTACAAGTCTCGAATTCCATATCCTACAACACTATTTAGGAGGGAGTAAGTGAAAGTTGCATCTTGTTTCAATGAGAGCCCAACCATCAAACCCGAACAACCACCACCCTTGGTTGAGGCTGAAAAGAAGGAAGAGGAGGTCATGCAACATTTGACATCAACTGAGATACCAACGAAGCTAAAAAACCCAAGGAGGTTCTTTATCCCTCTTACTATTGGTAGGTTAAATATTAATGATGCATTAGCTGACTTAGGTGCTAGTGTTAATGTGATGTCGTATGAGTTGTTTGAAAAGTTGGACCTAGGAGAACCCACACTGACTAGGGCCTATGCAACTAGCTGATAGAACTGTTGTGCATCCTAAAGGAGTTATAGAGAATGTTGTGGTTAGGGTAGGAGATTTAACGTTTCCTGTTGATTTTATGATCCTTGACATGATGTGTAATTTGGAAACGCTTTTAATCCTAGGAAGACCATTTCTAATAACTTCTGGGTCCATTTTGGATGTACATGATTGGGTGATAACTCTTAGAGTCTATGTCAAGCATGTTGAAATTAGAGACTTTAAGGTTGAATATCATTCTAACCCTCATTCTATTGTAAACGATGTTGGCTTGTCTAGTGTGGTGCAGACATCTAACAAGGAGGAGTTAATTGATGCACCCAAGGTTCAAGAAATGGTGCCTAGAGTCAAGAAGAAGAAGCACAATACTCGGAGGCATAAAGCAAAGAAAGAGGAGCATGAGTCACCTCCATCATAAGCCAAATCCACAACGAATTGTCATTTCATATGGCTCATAAAGAGCGAAGAGGTGAATCACTGTAATGGGCTGGTGCAAAGAGTTGGTGTGGAAACTTCGTACAAATGCATATAAGCCCCCATAATAGGTCTCACTCACTAACGTCTAGCTTGTGACATTAAAGAAGTGCTTCTTGGGAGGCAACCCAAGTTGTGATTATTTCATTTGATTTGTCATTTTGTATTTTTGAACTTTTATTTTCTTTTTTTTTTTATGTTTTGATGTTCCCAAACTTTCTAGCGTCGATTGACGTTTTAATTGTGTTTTTGTGTTGTGATTGAGTTAAGGGTAGATGGTGCATGAATTGATGCATTTTTAGGTGTCAAGACATGTCTTGGAGCAGTTGGAGTCACTCTGGAGCATCCAAAACCAAGGTAAGATAGTTGGTAAGTTAGAAGATCAAAAGAGGTACGTTTTTTTGGCAAGTCAGTGGATGACACGGTTGTGCCATCAAACACAGGCCAAATGCTTTAAAACACGGCCTGGAATGTCCTGGTTGTGTCTTAAAGTGTCTAGGTTGTGTCTTCCATCAGTTGATCATGTTTGATCACCTTTTAAGCTAAACAACTCCCAGACCATGTTTGAAACATGACCAACCAAGTATGGACCATGTCTTGGAGTGTGTTGGTCGTGCCTCACCCATTTTAAGCCATTTTGGGTCTTATTTAGCCTCAAACACCACAACATCACCTCCAACCATCTTTCCCTACCATTTTGAATACTAAAACATGCACGATTCATGGGTTATTATGTCATTGAATGATAGGTTCGTAGGCACATGATGTTTATCTTTATTTTATTTTTCGGTCACTTATGTTTTGCCAGTGTTATTTTGCAAGGTCCACTGATATTGGAAGGACCAACAACCATTCGTCTTGATCAACATATTTGAGGGAAGCTCCAAAACTCATATGCATCATTTCTTTCCCCTTTTTCTCTTATTGATGTGTTTAGTTGCTTTGATTTTGTGCATTGGGGATAATGCACCATTTAAGTGTGGGGTAAGGGGTATAATTTTTGATCAAGTTTATGATATTGTGACTGTGGGATGCATGTTATTTGTTGATATGAATGAATTGACTAGTTCAGAATTTTTGATATGCATTTGTTACTGGAAGATTTGAACTGTATGCTTTAAATCTGCATTAGTTGCGAGCTCGTAGTCAAATTGGTTGCTTTGACTCTATCACTCTTGTAACTCATTGCTTAATGAATGAAATGGTTTAAATTAATGTGGCCAATATTGAACAAATGAAAAGAAAAAAGTTATTCTTAGCTTGCTTGAACCTAAACCAGGACAAGTAGATGGGGTTCGATACCTACTTCGATGTCTTAGACATGAGTATGCAAAGCACTGCTACGGGGGGTTTTCTTACTAACCAGGAACACTCATCACAAATGGGTTGTTTTCATGTTAAACGGACTATCCTTTGTGGTGGAAACCGAAATAAGTGCACAATTAAAGAGCAAAAGTCGAACTCGATCTTTACTAACCATGTTTGTAGCAATGCAAGCCAAAATGTTGAAATTGTGCCAATAATATGTGTTCATTATCGAAATTACCCGAAATGTTTAATGTATTATGATTAATTGAATTTATGAGTCTAGGAGGGTGATCGAATCAAATTGACTGATTTGGCTATTGAGCTCTGGCTATGTGTGGTTTGGGACACCAATTTCGATTGACTAGTAACGTATGCATATCTTAGATTCTCCACTACTCAGTTTAGTTTTAATGGCATTTAATTTGAAGTTCCATGCCACCATTGATGGAATTTGATTGTGATGTTTCCCTTTTTTTTTTACTTCTTTCTTTGCTTGAGGACAAGCAAAAGCTTAAGTGTGGTGCACTTTGATGAATGCTCATTTATACATATTTGTATATTCACATTCATACTCCTTTTGTTATAATTCATTCTTTCTTACAGGTCAATTAATGGTGCCTTGATGAAAAGGAACGAAAGCAAGTGTAAACGGAGCCTAAACGATGATTTCTAAGGCTCTTGGGCTAAGACACGGTCGCAATTCAGCAATACACCATTAATTGTCCTGCAAGGAAGAATGAAGATGATTAAAGTACCAAAATTAACACTCGATTTATAACAAAAGTAGTATGAATGTGATTATACAAATATGTATAAATGAGCATTCATCGGCCAATGTGTTCAGGTATATGCAATTCTATTGGATGCAATATAGTAGAATGGATTTTAAAGGTGGGTCATATGAGTTTTAGTTGCGTATAACACTTAGTGATTTATTTGATTTATTTAATCAGACATATGAGTCAATTCTACGGATATTGGCAAGACCTTCAGGTCAATTCTATTTGTATTGGAAAGATCCTTGAGATCTATTATATTGGAAACCCAAGGCTATACTTGACGTATTGGGCCATTACCAAATAAAACGGAATACCATTGCCTTCCTATTTGGTGTTTTTATCGTATATGGTTTACTTGTGATATATTGGATTGCTTTTATATGTATTGTACCTTATTATATATTGTTTGATATTTGCTAGGTTTCTCATTGAGTTGCGACTCATATAAAGTGCAATATTTTTCTAGGTAGAGGTCGGGATGTCACGACCACTCTCTCTCTCTCTCTCCTTCACACATGTGCATATAGGGTGTTAAGAGATGAGATCTTAATGACTCATCATGTCTTGTACCAAGTCTAATAGACTTGACTTGTTCTAAATGATGTATATTATATGTTGTTGAATTTTGTTAATTCTGTCATATTTGTGTTGGTAGCTTGTACTTGCTATAACCTCGTTGATATGTATGCAAATGTTGTTCTACATTATAGAGTTATGTGAATATATGTTATAGGGATTTGGGTGTTACATTGTCTGGTATCAGAGCAGGGATTAGGTCTTAAATGGGCAATCTATACGTTCATTTGAATTGCATAAGGTCTCTAATATTTGACATAATATTTTCATATGTAGAATCATGGTACACGGAGGTTGTAGGAGAGAGAGATCAACTAATCGAGACCATATTGATGCACCTCATGCACCATATGCTAATAGAGATGTACATGCATTGCATCAGCATAATGACTAGTTTGAGCACACCCCTCTAGTTCTAAGAGAACTCTGTTTTGAAAAGATGCGAAAACTTGGAGTTAATCCATTTCATGGCACCATCGATCTTGCCGTAGCTGAAGCTTGGTTAGAAAGTATGGAAAGGGTGTTCAATCTGATGTAGTGCACACCATATGAGAAGTTTGATTATGCCATGTTTTTTCTTTAAGGTGATACTTACAATTGGTGGAAGACAATTCCACATTCGTTGGTTCAACCACTGGTATTACTTTGGAATGACTTTCTTCGAGAATTTCATGAGAAGTACACTCCACCTGTGTTTAGAAATGAGAAGCATTGGGAGTTTATTGAGTTAAAGTAAAAGAACATGTAGGTTGCTGAGTATGTGTTGAAATTCACACAACTATCCGCCTATGCATCGAGTTTGATTGCCACTGAACAAGAGAAATGGCATAAATTCAAGGAAGGATTGTCTTACGATGTTCGCAACAAACTGACTCCTTATGATCTTGAAACGTTTTCTAGTTTGACAGTGGCAATAATTAGGTCAGAGAAATTGGTGAACGAGATGAAATATTTTGCATTAAGCCCAAGGGAGTCGAGTGGTAGATTTGGAAAGTGTAAAGAATGTCTAGCTCCATTTGAAACTTCTAGAGGTGGAAATAGTGGGGTGGATTTTCCAAGTTAAAACGGGGATCGTTCAAGTCTACTTCTTATTCCGGCGGAGGCCAAAAACCCACTTACTCAAATCAAAATCCTTATTGCTCTACTTGTGGAAAACATTAATTAGGTGAATGTTGTATGCTAATAGGTGGATGTTATTATTGTGGAGATATGGGACATTACTTTTGTGATTTTCCTAAGCTTTCGGAGATAGGCAAAGCTAATTCAGCACCAACCGTTCAAGGACCACGAATGTCAAGAGTTCCTTTTGGCACAGGTAGAGGCCGAGGTAGGACTTTTTCCGCTGGACCTACAGGAGGTTCTGACATCAGTAGCTCAAAGCTCACGATCTCAAGCTCCGATTGGGGTATTCATCTTATCTTTTCAGGAGGCAGTGGTAGTACTGGAGGTTGTATCAGGTAAACTTTTTGTTTCTGATCAGGAGGCATATGCATTGATAGATCCTGGATCCACGCATTCATTTATTTCACGATGTTTTGTATCTCATTTGCATACATGCCTTGAACCTCTAGGATTTGAGTTGAGTGTTGCTACACCTTTGGGAGACATGATTATTATGAATAGTGTGTATCGAGATTATGTGATTCTAGTCAAAACAGTGAGATTGCATGCATATTTGATATTGATGTCATTTCTTGACTTTGATGTTATTCTGCGTATGGATTGGTTGACTTGGCACCATGCGATTGTTAATTGCTTTACTAAAGAAGTTGTATTTGAATTACGAGATTAGCAGAGAATTGCATTTCATGGTGAAAGGAAGATCATTCCAACATGTTTGATATCATTTGTTCATGCTTTTAGATTGATCAGGAGTGGATGTCAAGCATATCTAGCTTATGTTGTTGACACTAGTACTTCTGAGGTAAAGCTCCAAAATGTGCTGATCGTAAATGAGTCTCGAATGTTTTCCCAACTGATTTGTCGGGGTTGCCATCGGAAAGAGATATGGAGTTCAACATTTAGCTTTTACCAGGAACAATTCCTATTTCCATATCACCATATAGAATGGCACCGCTTGAACTGAAGGAGCTAAAGGCTTAGTTGCAAGAACCACTTGAGAAAGGATTTATTCAATCTAGTGTATCGCTTTGGGGTGCACTGGTGTTGTTTGTTAAAAAGAAGGATGGTACTTTAAAGTTGTGTATAGACTACCGGCAATTAAACAAGGTTATGGTGAAGAATATGTATCTGCTACCACTTGTAGATGATTTGTTTGATCAACTACAAGGTGCATATGTGTTTAGTAAGATTGATTTGAGGTTCGACTACCATCAGCTCAAGATACCGGTGGCGGATATTTTGAAAACAACATTCAGAAAGGCCATTACAGATTTCTTGTTATTCCATTTGGTTTGACGAATGCACCTGCTGTCTTTATGGCTTTAATGAACAAGGTGTTCCAGCCATATCTGGATAAATTTGTTATTGTATTTATTGATGTCATCTTGATTTAATTGAGAAATAAGTCGGAGCACGAGCAGCATTTGAGAATCGTATCGCATACATTAAGGAAGAAAGAATTGTATACCAAATTCAGCAAATGTGAGTTTTGGTTGGATCAAGTAGTTTTTCTTGGTCACATTGTATCAACGGAGGGCATAAAGGTGGATCTTATGAAGATTGAGAATGTCGTTAAATGGGAACCTCTGAGGAATGTTACCAAAGTTCGTAGTTTCTTGGGTTTGGCTGGTTATTATCGGTGATGTGTAGATGACTTCTCTTTAAAGAACAATAACCACACTAGAAGGGGTAACAAATAACACTGAGAATTTATAGTTGTTCAACCTAACTCTTGCCTATGTCCACTACCTAAGTATCACCACTTATGATTTCCACTAACCTCAATCACTTGATACAACTTTCAATTTCCAAGATAAGTGAGAATTCTTGCAATTATTGATTCCTATTCAAGAATAAACCAACCTAGGATCTACCCTTGATCCCAACCTCTCAAACTCTATAGTTTGAACAAAACAAATCACTCACCAACATATTACAATAAGGATACAAACCTTTTAAAATGAGAAATTAGGAGCAAGAACACTTGTATCACAAAGAACAATAAAAGAGGTAGAATTGGTATTGCAAATGGTTGTGGATGTGTTGTTTTGTGTCTCTATACTGTTTTGAAGGTGTATTTATACCTCCTGGAATTTTGCTAGCCGTTGTGACTCAATTCGTGCCCGTTGGAGTATGAAATCAATCTTGATTTTCTTTCCTCTTCAGTATTCACTCGAGTGACACTAGGGTCCACTTAAGTAACCCTGATTGTTGTCTTTCAGTATCACACTTTCGCCTTGACTTACTTGAGTTATAACATTATCCACTCGAGTAATTGAAGATTTTTGATTTATTTCCATATTAGACTTGATTTGTTGAATTCTGCAGATCAAACATCACGATCACTCGATTGAGAAAAACTCCACTCGAGTCACTTTGGCTTGGCTCGCAGCTTGGAATTTCTGAAAGGCACATCCACTCGAGTGACACACATCTCTTGTAATGTCTCGCCAATTTTGATGGTATTCACGTTGAGTTCAGTTTTGATGATGATGAAATCAAAACATCCATGAAAGAGATGCAAAGTTGCAGACTTGCTGATATTTAACTACAAAGCATCTTATGAGTAATCAAAGCACATCAATGCATGTCAATGCACACATAACAGGCTTCTACGCACACAGTAGAGCCTACAATGCACATAGACGAGAAGCTGATGATACTGGATCTAACTTATACACATCTACGCACATTGCATATGGTACAACGTACGTTGACGAAGATCCAGACTGATGAGGAGATATGCTACGCACGCAGAAGAGGCGAACAACGCACGTAGATGAAGCTTGACTGAAATAAAGCCAAAATCTATTGCAGCATGTTAGAACTTGAAAAAAGGGAATATTCTTTGACATGAATTCAAAGAATATCAGAATAGTTAGTCACGCACAAAGCATGAAAATTCAAAAGTGTCAGATGAGGAGAGCTAGACTAGATGACAAAATCAAGATGCTCATTGGGAATTTGAATTTGAATATATCTGACATTCCTTGACACAAATCACATGCAAAATCAAAGGTGCAAACTTTGATCAGACATCTATGTACACAGAACAAAAGTGCAACGCAAGTAGCAAGCCATTGGGTGAAAATCGCACATTCTGGATATCAAGGCAATGCACGTAGAAGGTGGTACTATGCACACAGTATCGATACTATGCATACAGTATGCTGGTGGAATCATACTACACACACAATATCTGGTACTATGCATATAGTATCCAATGTCAGCATTGTACAATATTTGGATCTATTCTACAACGACTCTATTATTGATTCCAACGGTCACAAACTTCAAGTGACTATAAATAGACGTCCCAGTTCAGAAGAGAAAAAAAAGAGATACCATTGCTAAGAATTTCTATTCACTCTATCTCTCTTCTCTACCTTTATAACCCATTTGAGCTATTATACTTGCATATATTTTTGGGTTTGAGTGAGCTTATAGTTTGCAATATCTTTGGGTTAAATTTGTAACAATCAAAGTTGTTTGCTTGGGGGTAGAAAAGGTTTTTCTAGTGAAGCCTTAGAAAATTAGAGTTTCAGTTTACTAGTTGATCCTGTAAAAACTAGTGAACGGTTTTCTAGTAGATCCCTCAAAAACTAGAGGTGTGGTTTGCTTGTTTTGTCCTGAAAATAGGTGGTAAACGGTTTCCTCGTTTAGCCTGTAAAAACTAGGTGAACGGTTTTCTTGTAGAGCCCGCAAAAACAACGTGCAATGGTTTGCTTGTATATCCTGCAAAAACAAGTGTTGTAAACGATTTCCCTCCACTCGGAAGTGAGGAGATAGTTGATTGAACTCTCTAGTGAATCTAGAGAAGTGGATGTAGGTCAAGAGGACCAAACCACTATAAACATCGGACTTTGATTTCTCTCTCCCTTACTCTCATTTACTTTCTTTATTTGATTTACATTTGCATTTGATTTATTATTGAATGAGTGGATTGAATCTTTAAAGCTTCCACATTTGACTTTGATTTCGATTTAAAAGAACTTTGTTATTTACTTTAGTTTGTAAAGGATTTTCAACAAAGTTTTTCACTTGCTAAAAATTCAATTCACCCCCTTATTGGAAGTGCCATTGCATTCTTCATATTGGGACCAAACCTGAGTTTTCAGTTCAATGGTGGTTAGTTTAATTTTGGCATTTGATTTGGTGTTAAAACCAATGAGGTGGTTTTTCCAGTGGTTAATGTGGATGGATTTGAGTTGGGTTTCGAACCTTTAATCTTGTTTGACGTTTGACCAATCGATTGAAGTGTTTTTGAGCATGAAAGCCACGTTTTTGGGGACACACAACCAAGGACACAGTTAAGTGCTCTGACCTTGTCTTGAAGAGGTGAGATAGTGTAATTTTTGGCAAGACACGGACAAGAACTCGTGCCCGTGTCTTGTGCAAGTATGATTGTCTCTTCCTCCAAATTGACCGTGTCTTGCCCAATTCAGCCTCTACAAACCCTAAATTGACCCTTCTTATTTCTCATTCAATTTCTCCGCGGTTTCTCACTCAAATCCACTCAAATCTCTCCCATTTTGCTCATGTAATGTCTCTCAATCATTCTTGAGGTAATTTCAACACTCATTCATCATTTTTACTTCATTTCTATGCCCAAACATCTTGAATTTCATCCTAGACTGTGATGCTCTATGGTTGGATTATTCGGTTGATTTTGGTGAATTTAGAGGTTAAAGAATGTTAGATTAGGTTGCTATGGATGTTCTAGGACATGATTTGAGACTTGGTTTGGATGATTTTGGGTTTGGTTGAAATGGGTTTGACCTTTGGGTGTGGTGGACGAATTTGCTTGGTTTTGAATTAATTTTTGGTTAAAGATGACTTTGTTTTGGATGTATCTAGCTAGGACGGACTTAGATTGATGTGAATCTATGTGGATTTTAAAGATTTGAGGTTTGTTGTTATAGGGTCTACGGAAATTCGAATTTTAATTTGAAAATTTAGGATGATTTTGAGTTCGATTGTTCAAATGGATGATTGATTCATGTTTAGGAGGTAAGAATTAACCAATGTAGGTAGTTGGAATCGATTTTTGGTCGGCTGAATCGAATTTAAGGACTAATTGAGTAATTTCGTTTGGGGACCATTGTGTAATTTTGCATTGGTGGCTAGAATATAATTTTGCATTTGTTTGGGGGTTAATCTAAATATTTTGGAGATTTTGAGGTCTTTGAAATATTTGAGGACTATTTTGTAATTTTGCAAGGTCAATGGACCTAATTGTAATTTTATGTGGATTCTGGTTTTTGAGGTTTCGGTGTTTGGTCCTTGGTCCGAAGTAGGGTTTTAGCATTGTTGGAGGGTCTGAGTTTGCATTTGCATTTTTGCACGCATTTCGGTACTGCCATAGTACCAACATCATTTTCTGATATTTGTTCTATATGATTCCGTTTCAGCTTATTGTGCTTGTTAGCACGATCAACCATTTTCTATTGGTGCTTGACTAGATCCTCAGCTTCGGATACCAGGTGAGTGAAATGACAGTTTCAGACACATAGACTGTGTCTCTTAAATTATATGTTTTTTCCATGTTCGCCATTACTCTAAAAATGGAATAATAATAGCTTGGCTAATTAATAATCTGGATTATGTCATTATTAACATTCAATTTTTGTTTTCGATAAATGATATTTATATGGTTATAAATATTTTCTGTATATTAACTTAGTTTTCGATATTGAATATTTATATAAGGTATATACATATTCTAGTAAAAAGATTTTTACTTAGCATGTGTAATATATATATATTTCGATATAGGGCACCTGTGCTACGTAGGGTAAACATAGTCTTTGGTATACCAATGCACAGTCAAGGCCCAGTTACCAGTGTTTATGGTAGCCGTGTGTCCGACCAAACACACATACTCATTATTAGTTTGGTGATGAAGTTCACCCTTATCATATTTATCTGTCAGTTTTAGGTCCCATATCAGTTTCATGTATATGATATATGGTCTATATATTATGAATGTTTCTACCTTCTATTTCCTTTGGTTGCGAACGATTTCAAAAATGAGTTTTTGAATTATTACTTTGTATTACCATAGGTATCCTTGATTGATTTAGTCCAATTTTCTTCTGTATACCTTTTTGATAGTTATATTGGTACTGTGACAATCACTTGCATTCTGACATCTGCATGCATGTTCTATCTGTCAGTTATCTACAATGATGGATCGTCGTGGTTGCGGTCGTGGTAGACCTAGGCGAGAGCTGTCGAGGCCATAACTCAGTCAGTAGTAGACCCGCACGACTCACATAATGAGTGCTAGCACCTCAGCAGTAGCTTAAGCTTCAGTAGTTTCTCACAGCTCATATGGAGATGTTTGAGCTTATGACTCGAGTTCTTGACCGTATTGAGAGAGCTCAGTCGAGAAAGGCGGTTGTGGATCAGCCAATTCTTCCAGCAGAGGCTGCACCAGTTCTGCCAGTGGTGTCGCTAGCACCTCAGCCTCAGCCCAATGAGGTTGCAGTAGTTGCTCCGGTGGTTGCATCTATTGCACCATAGGTCAGAGAGGATGCTATTCTGGATCGGTTTATGCTAAAACCACCCAGATTCTCAGGTGTGGTGGAAAAGGATCCCTATGACTTCTTTCTTGAGGATGAGCATCGATTTGAGGCTCGAGGCATTACCGATGATGCCAGTAGGGTCAGACTTGCCACATTTCTTCTAAGGCCAGGGAAGCTCGGTGGTGGAGGAGTCTTGAGGCCCGAGGAGATTTCAGTTGGGCTAGATTTAAGGAAGAGCTCATTGCTTCTGTCCTTCGTCAGAGTATCTGGGACAAGAAGGAAAATGAGTTCAATGATTTTTGTCAAAGAGCGGGCATGTCGGTGACGAAGTATGAGGAGAAGTTATACTCTGATTTTGTTCTTTTGGATTTATACTTATACTCTGATATTATGATTTGTTTTGTATAACTTACTGTTTTATATTATACATACATATGATTTCAGTATAAAATGTTTTATGTTTTATAAATGTTTTGATATCAGTTTTATCGAATAAGTTGGGTAGAATGTATGATCTACGAGGCTTGT
This sequence comes from Flueggea neowawraea, assembly GCA_948243855.1. Lineage (NCBI taxonomy): Eukaryota > Viridiplantae > Streptophyta > Magnoliopsida > Malpighiales > Phyllanthaceae > Flueggea > Flueggea neowawraea. Next base: position 2,344 of record CAODLS010436602.1, on the reverse strand, counting down.
GTGAGATGGGTCGGGCTCCCATAGATAGTCCGCCTTATACACCGATTCGGGTCCGAAAACGGGTAGTGACATCTCTACTCAAGTAACTTTCTCTTATGGGTACTTTGTTATTATCTGAGTCATGTTCACTCGAGTAACTTCATTCTTTACTCGAGTTACTTTATCAATTAGTGGCTCTCTGGACATGGATCTTGCTCAAGTGATTTTCTCTTCTACTCGAGTAACTTTAGACTCCATGCATTTTGGACACTTCGTTTGCTCAAGTAACTTTATTTATTGGTCGAGTAACTTTATACTTACTCGAGTGAGAATGGGTTCTACTCGAGTGACATCTGGAAACCATTTTCTTCTGATTACTGAACTTACTCAAGTAACTAACATAGTTACTCAAGTAACTCTTCTTTGCTTCAAATAATTCCATCTTTTCGCAGCCTTGTTTAGTATGCATTTGGTCAAGGTTTTTACCAACTCTTTTTCATCATCAAAACATAGGTGGATCTAAATTTGAACCACCATTGGTTGAACAATCTCTCCATTTTTAATGATGACAAAATATTGGGAAATTTATTGATCTCCCCCTAAGAATATGCTTATCTAAAAATGAACATAAAGAAAAAATTGATCAAGGCAAAAAAACCTTGTGACGATAGTTAGTCCAATAATCAATAATCCAATATCAACAATCATTCAATACCTCCCAATTTGTCTTCCCCTTTTTGTCATAGTAAAAAAGGTATAACATTATAGAAAACATAAAGAGAGCACAATCTCATCAAAAAGAAGAACATAAATGCAAGACACAAATAATCATATGACATAAGCATCCATTCCCAATAGACATAACCAAAGTCTCTTAGAAGGACATGACCAAGTCATTAGGATAAAGAAAAATACACAACCAACAAGTGCAAATACATAATAAGTTCAAATAGACAAATAAAATGCAAGTGATGCAAATGAAAATGTTGATCCATCGGTGAGTGGCGACAAAAGATAGAGATCATGGCGTGTGAGCAGAAGTGGCGGATAGGGAGGAGCATCTAATCTTGTCCCAAATCTTGTGTAGCAAGTTTGTAACCATACCCAATACCTTCTTCATAGTGCCAACCTTAGAGCCCAAAGAGGAAACTTGATCCTTGAGTTCTTGAAATTCCCTTGCACTTACTTGAATTGTATCCGAAGCTTGAACATTATAGGGACGAGGTTGTCTTCCACTCCTTGAACTTGGTTGAGTCCTATCAATTGGAGGCAGTATATGCATATTTGGGTCAACTAAGAGATCAATGTCACGCCTCACATGGGGTCTATAGATCCATCCTCTAGTTCTTGTATGGATCATCTTCATGTTGGCAAGGTTCACATTTGTGAACTTCCAATTATAAGGAATGGTGATGTAGTTGAGTCCCGAAAGTGGAACATTTTGCATCCTAAAGATCTTTGTGATCAAAACCCCATAAGGCATCCTTTCCTTCTTTTGGTGAGTGTGGTAGCTGGTCTTGTGGAAAAGCTTCCACTTTTTCTTCATCCAATGCATAATAAAAAAAAGGCATAATTCACTTGAACTTCTTTGACCAAATACCACAAAATTTCAATATTCATTTTATTGACATAATTTTGAGTATCCTTCTTAGGAATAATGCTTTGATTAATGGCATAGCGCATCATTCTCAAGTTACCCCGCAAGTTAGTGGCTTCCATTTAAACAAACTCACCCACTTCCACCATAATAATGGATCAAAGTAGCTCCTTTCCTTTGGCCAATGTATACTTCTCCTCTTGTTCAATCTCCTCATCCTCAGTGGCTTCACTATCGCTTTCGTCATCCCCTTTTTCAATGTCATGGCCTTTTCCAGTTGGGCGAATACCTCCTGTAGGAATAGAAAGCCACTCACATAGGCGCTTTTCTGACACTATCACGATCTTGCCACAAACCTGAGACCTCAAAACAATGCCTTCGTCTACTGATTTTTTCACTGCATCCAAGTTGGCATAGAATTCTCTAACTAAGTCCTTATAGGTAACATCAGTGTACCTTAAAACAGCTGTCTGCTTCTTTTTGGTGGTGGATTTGGTCCTTTGGAGGCGAGGGGATGATGGGGAATCACTCTCTTGTTCTTTTAAGTGTCTCTTTGTTGTTTGCTTGGTGCGTTTCTAGGGTTGTTGAGACATTTTATGGAAGAAATCAGAAGGTGAAGTTCTAGGATTTCAAAATGGGTAGAATGAATTTTTGAGTGTTTGGAAAGTGATTTGGTGGTCAAAAGATGTAGTTACTCGAGTGAAAATTTCTAGAAACCCGAAAATTCCATATCCTGCTGTCTTACTCGCGTGCTCAAGTAAAAAACCT
>CAODLS010436413.1:0-11423 GCA_948243855.1 Flueggea neowawraea | reverse complement strand
AATATATCATCTTGCAGATTCTTGGTATGAATCCTCAACTTCGCAGCATGCTGGATTCCAATTCTCAATTAAGAGAGATGATGCAAAACCCCGATTTTCTTAGGCAGCTGACTTCTCCTGAGACAATGCAGGTAGAGCTTTCCCCCCAACCTCTCTCTATCTCTCACACACCCACACCCACACAAAACCACACAGCCACTAATGTGTGTGCATTTATTCAGAAGACAAATTAAAAGAGGAAAATATGCAAACTTGCTTCGTGCACTTCTCTTCATTTCCGTGGAGCTACTTGTCTGAGTGCTAGACTTCCCATCCTGACTGCTTGTTAAAGCTATCAATTGTGTTGTATTGTCTTGTCATTTTATAGGTTTAATTAGTGTTTGAGAACAAACCTGAAGTGGAAAATATTATCCTTAATATTTGGTATGAAGGACAAAGGTCAATACTTTAATCTCTCTTGGTTGCCATCTTCCAGCTACTTGTGAATTTCCAGCAAGCTCTTATGTCTCAGCTTGGTCGGCAGCAGTCAACACAGTAAGTGGTGCCATTGCCATTTTTTTTTTTTTTTTTGGGTTTTGCAGAAGTTGTGTTATTAACCTTTTTGGTTGAATATATCTGTTATTTAATAAGTATTTGTTGATTGATTATTACTAATGATTTATGGGAATTTATTTTAATTAACTAAGTTGATGATTTTCTACAGGGAACCAGGTCAGACAGGTGCAGGTACAGGTATTGGAATTAAACACATCATTTTACTCTTTATTTGCTGATAACTATTTTTCCTCTATAGTTTCTGTGTCTATGTTTTATTTCTGCATGATTGAAACTCTTCGTGGGACAATTTGGAAGGTCTTAATTGAACTTTGGGAGACTATACATATGACTTTTGAGGTGTCGAAGATTTCATATTTCAACTTAGAACTACGATGGAATTTGGACATACCTGCATTTTGAATTTAAACAAACTTAATATTGGATTACTAATACTCCCATTACACCCGGCTCATGTTGCATCACAAAGCTCCTGGTAAGGGGAAAAAAAATCTGTCACACGCGCGCACACACTAACAAATGCAAGAGGCATAATCATGGAAAATAGTTATGTGTTTGACTGTTTGTAGAACTGCAGGAACGACCAACATGGGTATGGAGACGTTGATGAACTTGTTTGGGGGACTTGGTGCTGGGAGCCTGGCAGATCAAAATAGACCCAACGGTTAGTACTCCTCTCCTTTTATTTTCATTTTCATGTTTTAGTCTGGATTGTACTCGTTTCATTTTATCATTCCCTACTCTCAGTGCCTCCGGAAGAACTCTATGCAACTCAGTTGTCACAGCTGCAAGAAATGGGTTTCTTTGACACGCAAGAAAATATACGAGCACTAATTGCTACTGCTGGAAACGTGCATGCGGCAGTCGAGCGACTCTTGGGGAATCCTGGTCAGTAGGCTGCTGGTTGGTTTAGCATCCATTTTGGACTACTGAAGTTGGTTAGTTATGAGCCGAGTCATATTCAAGCCTTGTTTTTGGGTATGAATAAGTTTTATGTAGTAAGAGCAGTGAACATTCTTGGTGAGCATGACCATCCATCCATTGGATGATCTCAGCATCTGTCATAACACTTTCTGTGTAGTTACATCTGTCAGGCCTGATTGTCTTTTGTACATACAATATATTGAATTGAAAGATTTGTTGTCATATGAATTGTTGACAATTTTTTTTTTTTTACTTTTGAGAATCTGCATGGGGAAAATTTGACTTTTATACTAAATTAAAATTTAGAATTGAGTTTTTGTCATGTACTAAACTTATATTGACAAATAAAAACACGTGTGAAATATTTTGTAAGAATACTATATTTTTAATTGACTGAAAAATTGACCAATAATTTGAGATATTTTTTAGAATAAAAGCGATATTTTTGCTAGAAATTGATTTTTTTTCTGAAAAGATAAATTTCAAGGGAGAAAAAATTTTGACTTTCAGAATGTATCCAAACGTATCAATATGTATTCAAATCTCTAAATCACAATTTTTTATATAAAATTTGATTTAACAAATTTTTGATATAATTTTACATTTTTAATATAATTTTTACAATTTTTTCAATAGTCTCTAAAATTTATCCAAATCTTATTTTTTTTATAGTATTTAAATGTATCCAATTTTAATTTTTATATAATTTTTTTAGTCTCCAAATGTATCCAAATGTCTCTCAATATCTCTGAATGTATTCATAAGTCTTCACAAGTATTCAAAATACGAAATTCTGAATTTATAAAACCAAATTATGCTTGCTCTCTTATTTTTTTTACAAATTTATAAATGTATCCAAATGTCACTTAATGTATATGAATGTATCCATATGTCAGTCTCCATAAGTATTCAAAATACGAAATTATGAATTTATAAGACCAAATTAAGCTCACTTATTTATTTTTACAAATTTATAAATGTATCCAAATGTCTCCATAACTAATGATATTTTCACAAAATAAACCAAACTTTTCAACAATAAAAAAAATATTTTTTCTAATTTTTTTAAACAAGGGCATTTCTGTAAAATTAAGAAAAAAAAAAAGCAGTAGCTAGGGTTTGACCGAGACGACGCGAAGAGAGAAGTGGTGGAGAGAGGAGGAGGAGCGACGAAGAACAGAGGAGAAGGAGCGGTGAAGAACGAAGGAGAAGGAGCGACAGAGAAGAGAACGAACCTAGATAGACAGAGAATCGGGATAAGAGAGAAGGAGTTGGGGACAAAGCAGCAGGTAAGGGGCGGCAGCGAGGCTGAGCTAGGGTTTCAAGATGGGACTGCTAGGGTTTCAAGAGAGATGAGAGATTGAGAAAGGAGAGGATGAGAGAGAAAAGAGAGTGTGAGAGAGGAGGAGAGAGAGAATGATGAGAGAGAAACAAAAGACCAAATGAAATGAAAAATTAACTTTTATTTAATCAAATGTGATATTTTTCAACTAAAGATTGAAAATATGGTATCTGAACAACAAAACTTAAAAAATGTTGGCAGTATAGCAATTAGGAAACCATAGCTTCCTTTTGTCAAAATTTAAATGTTAATAGATTTCAAAATAAATTAAAATGTTAATTTGGGTATCTGACATAATTACCTCTTTGCATTGTCCATGGTTTCCTCGTCAAGTTTGCATTTTGAGTTCTCGTTTGCGGCATCTCTGGGCCTTTGGCCATCTTTAGATTCACAGCAATAACATTAACATATTATGAATCTACGGGGCATACTTTCAATATTTTAGCACAAAACAAAAAAATTACGCCTGTTTTAGTGCCAAATTTTATAAATTATATTTCTAGTTTAACAAATTACATTTTGACAGTATCCTTTAAAACTTGTTTAAAATTGGTTTGAAATTTGTTTATAACTTTTTTTAAATCTGTTCAATTTTTTAATTTGTTTAAAACTTGTTTATATATTGTTTATATATCATCTCTTGTTTAAATCTTGTTTATATGGATTTTATATGTTATTTTTCGTTTAAAACTTGTTTACAATTTGATTAAAATTTGTTCACTTTTTTGAACTTGTTTGTATATTATTTATACGTTGTTTTTTGTTTTAAAACTTGAATATTGCTTATATATTGTTGATATCTTGTTTATTGGTTATTTATATATTGAAAAACAACATCTAAACAAATTATCAGTAACATATAAATAATATATAAACAATAAATCAACAACATATAAAAATTTAGATTTATTTATTTATTGTTTTGAGCATATAAAACACATATAAACAAGATGTCAACAAAATATAACGAAATCAAACAAAAAACAACATATAAACAACATAGTTTGTCCGTACGAAATAAAAATATCTGTTTGTAAATCTGAAAAGTGACTCGTGTAAGGACAAAATATTGAAAACGGTATCTATAATAAACAAAATGGGGTCGTTCGAAATAAATATTGTAAAGTTTTAGTGGTAAACTGTGTAATTACTACATAAAAATCTAAAAATTTGAAATAATCAAGAAATGTAGTTATTTAATTTTAGTTTGGACTCTCACTGGGCCTCATAAAAAACTGAGACGAGGGGCAAAATGGTGGGAAAATAGAAGTATACCATCAAATTAATGTCAATTTTGCAACTGACAAAGTGCATGAAACTATTTCTAAAATGCAACAAAGGGAAACTATTTGCTAAACTATTAAGAATTTGAAATTTTGTTAAATTTCAGGTACAAGGGAGACAATAAGTGTACATATAGTGAACAAAAACGTTCACCATTTGTCTATCATGTGTCCACTATTTGATAATTTGTTTCATTTAACAATAGGATTTTATAAATTTTTAGACAGACAACAGTGGTACATACGATATTGTATGTAGGCATTATATAAAAAGAAAACAAGGGTACCTATGATAGACAAAAATGTCCATCATATGAAAATTCGTTTCTTTTAACAATAATATTTATTTATTTTTAGGTGGACTGCATTGGTAAATATGGTGAACAAGAGACATAGATGAGACACACGAGACTAAGAGAGGACGAGAAAAAAAAATGAAGATTGAGGGCTTTGTACTAAAATACATAGATAGTCTGGTACATGTAAAATTAATTTCGTAAATCTGGCCTTGAGGCAAATAAAATGGGATTTAAACACAAATATTACAGTTTTAGAAAGTAATTAGAGATGAAGACACTTACAAATCCACTTCCATCCAACCCATAATAAGACAAACCCATCTTGTTGCGAACCCCCTAATTCAGAAGAAAATAATGGAGACGTGATCAATAAAATCCACAACAATTAAAGAATATGTTAAACACCCACAATCACCTATATTTAAGGAGATTATGCTTAAGCACATTATCTTGCAGCGGGATGAGATTTGGATTATTGTCTCCCAAAAAATGGTACGAATCTTGTTAGATTGAGAACTTAATCTTGCTAATTATGTTTAATATTAAAAAAATATAATACTTATAATTGAAAAAAATACATAAATAATAATGTAATATCAATATAATGCTACACTTATTTTTTTTTGCGATATAACAATTCTGACACAATATATATATATATATATATATATATATATACACACGTTTTTTGTGGTTTTTTGGGTATTATTAATTCTAATTTTATTTGTTTTGTTAGAATTTGTGTATTATATTATGGATATTGATTTATTATTTAAAGGATATGTTCTTTGTCAAATTTTGTTGTTCTTTGTGAGATTTTTTTATTTGATATTACTAATTCTAATTTTATTTGTTTTGTTGGAATTTATTGTATTAGATTATGGATATTGAGTTATTATTTAAAGTATATGTTATCTATCGAAATTTGATGTTCTTTGTGGGTTTTTTTATATTACTAATTCTAATTTTATTTGTTTTGTTTCGTATTTATTGTATCATGTCATAGATATTGTCACGACCCATTCCCGGGACCATTACCGGCGTACGAGGTGAACCGTCCATGAGAACCCAGCCCATTCCGCACAAGCCTCCATAGTGCAAAACTTCTACCCAAATATCATATTAAAAAAATATGAAAAATAAATAAAAGTATAATCTTTATTTATTAAAACAAAACATATATAATATTAATTGCGGAACTAATTTCAAATTAAAACATTTGAAATGTCAAAAAACATTAACATAAACAAAAACACCTCCCGTAGGAACCCGGTGTGGAGCACTTAACAATTCATACAAACAAAGCCCGATTGAAAGGGCACTGACTGCAACGTTAGAATACCTCACTGAGCATCAAATGCCAAAGATTTTAGTCATCAAGAATCACTTGCACGATGATAATAAACAGGGATAAAACAAAAAAAGGGGTCAAACCTAGTGAGTGAGAGAAAACACTCTAGATTGCATCATACGTGCCTCACAAAGACTGTTTTGAAAACAGTTCAAAAATACCACAAGCAGATATAACCCGCATATATACATATATGTACACACTACATATGTAATAGCAATTCAAAACCATTTTGAAATCGTTTGCAATCAAAGCAAACAACATGCACTAAATCGTTCTAGAACTAAATCAAAATCTTTCAAGAATCTTTCTAAAATTTATTAAAGTTGCCCTGCTTTCAAAACCAAAACAAAACCTTTCCAAAAACCATTTTATCGAAACTACTTATCAGAGCACAAAAAAATTTCTAGCGTTGCTAGAAATTTTAGAGCTCAAACTTCGCCATGTAGGCATTATTTTCCAGAATATTTGCAAAATAACTAAAGCTCAGATGCTTTAAAACCCAAACGAGATTCTTTCGAAAACTTTTTGCCTTAACAAAGGTTTCAAACAAAACTTCTTCAGATGAACCAGAACTTCCGAAATCTTTTTCAAAGTTATTACCAACTGTTTCAAAAACAAAACTCAAAACCTCATAATCAAAGTTTTAACTTGTATGCATCATAATACTAATAGTATTATTTTCAAAATCATGTTTTATCGGTGTGGGATTGACCTATACTCAACCTGCAGATGTGGGATTCACCTAGACTCAGAGACTTCCTCTCAACTCTTGAGGTTTGTCTCACCATCGCCATTACTTGAGGTTTGTCTCACCACTATTCAAAATCAAAACGTATTCCATAAATATCACGGATTAGGGACCATAAACATAGTGTGGTGAGATTCGGGTCACCCCACCACCATATTATGATTGGCGTCATGCCACCAATCCATAATCCAATTATGTGTCTGATCAGAATAACACGGTTATCGTTTGCCCCAATAGCTAGGTCATAACATGCATTGGTATACCAAAAGCTACGTACCCCGTAGCATAGGCGTCCCATCTCCAAAACATATACATAGTATATTTAAATCCAAAACATAATGGTAATGTGACCGAACATATCAAAACAAATCAGATATATAATATATAAATTATATATCATATTCCAAACATAAAATCACTGACTTTCAGAAACAAAATTTTTATTTCGAGAACACATTCGAAAATTCATACAAATACTGTTTATTGAAAAACATGTCACATTTACCAAATCGAATTCATAGAACAAATGGTCAAGTCAAACTCAAACCAGATAGTATTAAACATAGAGTTAGAATACTCATTTCAAAATCATAATATTCCAAAATATAGCATGCAGTCAGCATTAAAATCAGTGGGAAAACATATATATACATATATATGAAATTTTCCTAAAAACAAAGAGGTGAATACTTATTCACATATTCCAAATTATTTACTTTAACCAATCCTTATATTAATCCGATTTCAAACATGTGTTATACACATCAAAAACAATATAAATTTCAGAGGCACAACCTATGTGTCTGAAGCTGTCTTCCACTCACCTGGATGCCGAGCTTCCAAACTCCGTAACACTGATCGTCGGTCGATGACTGGTTGCCTCAAAAACTAAGCTGAGCTGAAACAAACATTTATAAACATGTTACGATTGATGATTGTAGCAATACAAAACATGCATGAAATGCAAATGAAGATTCAAACGCCAACGACGTTAGAAATCTTATTTCGACCGAAGATCTAGCACTCCCGACCCAAGAATCGAAGTTTATGTAAAATTATGATTTGGTCCCTGAACCAATGTAAAATTATATTTTAGTCCCCGAATCTCGTAAAATTACAAACTAGTCCCTTGAGACTTTACATATTACCAAATAGTCTTCAAAGCAGTCAAAATCTCCAAATTAATCCTCAAACTCTCTGAATTCACCAAATACAAAAATATCACAATTTGGTCCCTCTGAACTACTGCTTACTCGAATTAATCAGAGGCTTACTCGAGTTATCTGGGGTTTGATTTACTCGAGTTAACCAAATATAAATCGAGTAAATCATGACATGTTTTACTCGAGTTAACTAAAACTTAACTCGAGTAAATTTGTGCTTATCTTACTCAAGTTAATGAACATTTAACTCGAGTAAGTCACTTACTCAGATTGTTCAGTCCGACCAAACACTCAAATCAACCGATACAAATCTCTCACAATCACATATATTAACTCTAATCATCATCCTGAATATGAATCTATACTCCAATCTATCACAACAACACAAAACCTCACCAAATCATTCTAAACCCGAACTAAACATAAAACCTAATATACATGATCATACAGAAACTCAATCTTACCTCAAAAAATCCAAAGGAAGTGTTGATGGACCACTTGAGAGAGATTGGAAGCGTCTGAGAGCAGTAGTTTGGAAGAAATAACATATTTCAGTCGGTTTGGGTCTTTAAAGACGAAGAACACCGACACAATGATTAACTCGAGTTATATAGACCTCGTCTAACTCGAGTTACAATTCTGAATAACTCGAGTTGTATAGGAGTCACACAACTCGAGTTACAACTTACACTAACCCGAGTTATCCACTCTCCAAACTCGCTATTCTAAAGGTTCTACAACACCAACCCTTCATGTCCATCAGCTTAATCCACTATCAATCTAAACTCGAAATGAGGATGAGCATCTACGATCATCGATCGAAACTTCAATCGCTATAGGGAATATAGCTGAAACGAGCGGGATATTACATATTGAGTTATTATATAAAGGATATTGCCAACTAACAATGTAATATACATATTTTTTGCCGAGTGTTTGTATAATATACCACTAATAATACTATAATATTTTATTAACCAATACCTTATACACTCATATTCGTTTAGTTGATAATATACACGCAATACCTTTTAAATATCTTTTCAATATAATTCAAATATACCACAATTTATATTGCCAAAGAATTCAGGCACAAATCAAACATGCCGCCTCTGACAGATTCGTTAAAACACCTTTAGGAAACTCCACGCTTCAAAACCTGTTTTTTAAAACAGAGGCTCGCATAATAAAATCGTGAGTATGCAAGTGCCATACTCACGATTTTATTATGCGATTGTGACCATTCACGATTTCCTTTGACATTGAAAGTCGCGTTCCCTCCATGAAACTGCTTCCACTCACAAACCCACCTCCATGAAACTGCAAAACCACCGACAGCCTTTGGTGGACCCTCCCTAGCGGCGACGAATACCCTTCATATGCGGGTACATGATGAGAAGCATCCATCGAGGAGGCCACGGTTGTCTCCAGCAAGAAGATGCGGACGGAGAGAACTAGGGATGACAACAGAGAAGAGATGAGGTGGCAGGCAGAGGAAGTGGGACGGCGGACGAAGGTGAAGAAGAGACAGAGAGAGCGGGGAAGAGAGAGAAGAGATAGAGAATAAAAAAGAGAGGTTACAGGGGTGTGAATTTTAAAAAACTGAGATGATACAGTTATACGAAAATGTAGGAAACTAACTTTTCTTTCAACTGTCTGTTGTAGCAATTTTAATCACAAACTGTCTTTCACTGTAAATAGTTTGTCTTCAGATGAAATAAGAATACCAATGACTTATGTTAGTGCAATAAGTTTCAAAAAGACTGCACAGTGTGTAATTACACAATCAAAAAGCTCACAGTATTGCAAATTTGGGTGTTGGAACTTGATAACGTGTCATTTTCCCAAAATGGTATCTACTAGGACTGAGCATAGATCTTGAAAATAATCGAACTGGACTGAATATTTGGACTGAAAAAATTGGAACTGAAAAGAACAGTTGACTTTTGATTTTCTCTGAACCGAACCGAACTGAATTGAATTTTTTATTTGGTTCGGGTCTGAGTCTTAAGCAATATTCGAACCGAACCGAACCGAAACTAGAACTGAAAATTATATATATATGAACAATTTTATATATATGAAGTTATCAACAACTAATTATATATATATATATATAATTAATTATTCATTTATTGTTGTAAAATTTATTTATATGTATAAAAATTTGATTGAATGTGTTTTTTTTTAGAAAAAAATCTCAATAACTGAACCGGAATCGTCCCAGTTTTCTGACCCAAAAAACCAAACCGAAACTGAACAGAAATTTCGGGTCTTCTAATTCGATTCTTTTAATTTTCCGGTTCGATTCCAATTCTTAAAAAATTGAGGAACCAAAATTTTGGTTCAATTTTGGTTCTTAAGTCAAAACCAAAACGAACCGACTCATCTCAACCTATTAGTGCCTACAGGACCAAGAGCAACACCGTTGGTTTCCCGCGTATTTGAAACGGTACGAGTGAATGGTTACATCTCTCTCGCTTACAGCCAAGCACCAATTCCTTCCGGTGAATTAAACCATCAAGGGTGTTGAAACATGCTATATGTCCACGTGTACGACTCAAATTGGTCACAGGGGAAAAAAACAGGTAACTGAAAACAACTGTCGACTCCATTTAAAATCCTATCATCATAACATTTTAATCTTCTTTCCAACAGCACCCGGAACAGATTGAAACCACCATTTAAGAGTTTTGCATCATTCCACCCACCATGAATAATCCAAAGAAGACGAGTGCCTCTGCAGACAAAGAAGAAGAAGACGAAGAAGAGAGGCCTACTAACAGTGAGACCGTCACAACAACAACAACCACCACCACCATTGCTGTTACTCCACCCACTAGAAGCAGAAGGGCAGTCCAAGTTAGGCCCGGAAGTGGAGGGAGTAGAAGAAGCAAAAGTAGTGATGTGAAGGGTGGATCAAGCAGTAGTAGTAGTGGTACTGGGAAACAGAAGAGGAAAAGTGGAAAAGTGGATGCACCAATGGGTGAACCCAGATGTCCCAGATGTGGTGGCAGATTTGGTTCCTGGAAAGGATATTTTGGTCATCTGAGAGTGCATAAACGAACATGGAGCGGCGCTTTTCCGCCGCCAATATGGGAAGAAAACCCATCACCAGACAAGGCGATCGTTGATGAGCAATTCCAAGACTATTTGACTTCAGAATTATGCAGAATTGGACATGAGACTCTCCGTAAAATGAGACAGGAAGAGTCAACTTCTAGTACATCCATTACGAGGGCCAGAAATATGGTTATAGACCTCAACGTTGAACCAGAAGTTGGTGGTCATCAGACTGGAGATTTTGATTTGAATCTTCCTCCTTCGCAGAGAAATGATGATGGTGATGACAATGGTGACGAGAAGGAAGATGATGCCCCTGCTCCTTAATTGCAGACCCGACATGATTCATGTGATGATGTATAAAAATATTCTATGTTTGTTACATATTACATGTAAATGGTCAATGAGTTTTGTAGTAAGTGTTGATGTTTTTTGAGCATTCCTGTTCCTAACTGGAAGAGTGCAACTTATCCTAGATTAATTAAACTAGAGGATCATTTTTTTTATTATTATTATTATTATTATTATTATTCCTTTTGTCTATCTTGTTAGTTTGAACTCTGATATTTTATTGATTTTGGTATTATTTTTCTGAAGGTTTCTTATTTGAATGGACATGAATTTTGAACTCTTTGTATGTTCATATGTCTCAAAGACATTGAAAATGTATGATATACTTGCGCAAACAAACA
>CAODLS010436379.1:0-13271 GCA_948243855.1 Flueggea neowawraea | reverse complement strand
ATGTTGCTGACACCAAACAACTTATGAGCGTTGAGGAACTGTTGCCGGCGGTCGTGAGGGAAGTAAGGAGCAAGAATGCAGTCAGAAGCACACTTCCTACGTTGGTATTTGCAGGCTGCACAAGCTTGGGTGGTGGTGGTGCGTGAACAAGTTCTTTGAAGGCTCATAATTATTTGTGTTGTTATTGTTACTGGTTTTTCTTTGATGGAGGGTGAGATTTCGGATGCGTTGCCGGCGGGGTTGGTGCAGTTTTTCTTATTTTTTCTTGATGAATGGAGGGTGGTTCTGGTTTGATGGTTGTTGGAGATCCTGTGAAAGAGGAATGTAAGATGGAGAGAAATGAGAGGAGAAACAGACATATATGACAGAGCAATGTGAGAGAGATTAGGATTGTTGTTGTGATTGGTAATTTTGGTAATGACAGTTATAATTGGAGTTTAGTAATTAGAGTATGAGCTTAAAATAGAAAATTGCAGATCAGGTGTTTTCTTATAGTGTGTCTCTGAATTGGGTAGATATAATAAAAATAGTATTAGAATTAATCAAATCTTGTCGAAAATAGAGTTGATAATACTTTGACTATCTTTGCCATCAGGAAATAGTTCATTAAGGATGTTTAAGAAAGAAAGAATTTTTGTACAAATCATTTATTGCTTGTATTATATGAAAATATCATTATATAAAATTTCTTGTCGTAAAAATTACATTATTGACTTATATTATGAAGATATTATTGTATAAAAGTTATATAATTGAATATATATCGAAGAAAATTGAGTTTCAAATCGTAACGAGTATTTTCAAGAAGTGAGAGACTCGGACAAAATGACAGGTCTAAACTTTAAAAATTATAAAATTACTTTCAAATTCTCACACCTCTTAAAACAAATAAAGATTAATTAAATAAACCCGACGGAAATTAGGAAATTAGTAGAGGAGAGACTAACAAATGGGGCAGTCTCAATAGGGAACAACAGTCAGAAAGACTTCCACAAAAATTTGTTTTGGAATTCAACTATGACAAAAATTGCAAGCCATTTATCACTGCTTGCCCTCTGCATTGCCCTCTACTAGTACTAACTCCTGAATATGAATCAAGGTGTTACATTGATGTTCCTCATAGTCCCTGCTTAGAAGACAACTCTGATTACACAATGACAGAACTTCTGATTTTCCTCCAGATCCATTGGCTCTCCATGAAATCATCAGAAGTTGCAAGAACGGCTTAAATGCAATCCGGACCTGAAATCAAGAAAAGCAAAATGAAGGTCAAAAGCAGCCTGAAAAATGCCGGATGACTTTAACAAAATAAACTACAGGTAGGCGCATGAGAACCAATGCTAACAAAATGACTGCAGAAGGAATGTGAATAGATTAAGGAAACAAATCCCTACTCTTCCATGGTGACTCATTATGACTGAAAATTTATTAGTTAAAAGTTCTCTTTTACATCTAATCTTTTGAATTTGACAGATTTTTGTGCATTCATCAACAAGTTCTTTTGCTATTAAATAATTTTTTCAGCTCACACGAATTTTCTTACATTATGCTCGAAGGTGACTGCAGTTATGGCTCGGACTTGATAAGCTCTTCAACAGAATTCCTATACTTTCCAATCAATTCCCTGGCATGTAGATAAAATGTTAACTCAACTGCTAGGATGAAAAATAAAAGAAAATAGTAATCTCATTATGAATAATACAAACCTACGTTGGTTCAGCAGTTGCTCACTTTCCTCCAACTTCTGCTTTTGCGTCTCTACAGTCTACAAATAGATATCAATAAAATGGAACAAAAAAAAATCAACTAAAAGCTGTTATCAGGTCAGTTTATAACTTAATAATCTATGACACTCCAAGGAAGAAAGATAAAAATTGGGAGATCATACCGTTATTTTGAAAATCCTACATATTTCATCTCAAAATCTGGACACAAATGCATCACTTTTTAGACTGAACAACAGCCATCACCACTTATGACATAAACGACAAACTCCAATTTGTTTAGGTTCTTGTATCTTGAACTTGAACATTTGAAACTCGAAGCCAATTATTCTACAGATTGAAGATGCTCAAATACATGCAAAAAACGACCACATTTCATTCAAAACACAGATCACACACACACACACAAAAGAGGCAAATAACAAGTTGAAGTAGGAAATTACCATATTTTTATTGCCAATGGAGCCAGAAATAGAGTTCAACATCTGCTGGCAATTGTCGAAATGACTGTTCAACTCAGCAACCTTTCTTGAAAAAACCACATAATTAGCAGACAATGATCAACAACGATGAACTAACCATCCACACCTAAAAACTCAATCAAACCCGTCAAGGAAAAAAGCCTAACAACATTCCACCACAAACCCCAATATTCGACACAAAAACTAAGCCAATATAACATACCAAAGCATCAGAGTGCTGATCCCTGGTCCCAACCTCAATAGCGTCAGCCAAATTCTCCACTAACTACAAAAAACAAATCAAAATCACATAAAGATCCTAACTTTACAAAAAAACCATAAATTATACTCTCACAAAACAAAAGGGTTCGTGTCTTTTTACTCACATGTATGAGGTGGAAGTGGGAAGCAAGAGATGGATGGTGCTGACTCTGCTGTTGCTGCATTTGTTGTTGTTGCTGCTGCTGCTGCTGATGAATGAAACTCTGCTGTTGTTGTGGTTGTTGATGGAACTGTTTCTGTTGAGTGAATTGCTGTTGTTGGAATTGGGGTTGTTGTGGTTGAAACTGTTGTGTAAATTGTTGCTGTTGTTGTTGAGGAAGGTAAAATTGTTGGTCCTGATTGGAGTGTGCAGGAGAGTTACTGTGAGATGGGATGTTGGGTATCATTGACTAGCTTCCTCCGGTTGAGTATGGAAGATCCATTGCTCTCTCTTCACACACACAGACCGCCACACGCGAAAAAACAGAGAAGAAAGAGGAAAAGCCCAACGGTGTCGTTTTGTCCGTTCCTAGTCTACCCTAGACGACTGCTCTTTCCGACCACATGTCGTCTATGTTGACGTTACGAATTCTACCTAAACGACATGTCATCTAGACGACAAGTTAGCAATAAGAGCAGAGGAAGACACGTGTAGTTCATGTCGGCCGACACGACATGTCTTATGTTTGACAAACACAACAACTCAAGGAGGACCTGATTTGTAGGAGGTGCAAGAGAGAGAGCAGAGAGGGGAAGAACAGAGAGGTTGTTGCTTTAATAAATCGATTTCTCATTTCTTTACTCTCCGAATACTTTCCGTTTCTCAATCACTCCATTTCCAGGTTTGTATCTTTGTTTCCTCACTTAGTCACCATTTATTTTAGAGTTCGTGTTTTGTATGGTGTGTGTCTGCTTGAATTGTCGTGTTATTAGATCACTGAAGCTGAAGTGCATTCTGGGTTGATGTTATTTTGCGAGAACTTGTTAAAAGCCACTTACTTTGAACTTATGGAAGATGTCCAGGAAAAAATAAAGAACTTATGGAAGATGATTTTTTCTGTAATTAACGTGGTGGGTGTTTACTGTTGGTACCTTTTTTTTTTTTCAATTGCCTCTTTGGATATTGACATTCATTTTGTTGAACTGACAAGATCTTGTCCAATTTGATGTAAAGACAATTTTCTTTTGAACAATTCATCTGCCCATTTGAAAGGGCTTGTAAGAATGATCTTTTAGTATGTAATGTCAAGAAATTTGGTGTCATTTGCTCAGATACAATGCTTGGCATTGACATGCTTGAAGTGACTAGTGAGAGTGATTTTAACGAGTTATAATGTTGGATAAGGTTATTTTGATTTGCGTTTGAAGGGATGAGGAATTGAGAACAGAAGTTAGTTTTCAGACTATAGATCTTAGTAAAGAGGAAAAGACTGCCTGTAATACTTGTTGCTGGGACAAAATAGTGATTGGAGATGCAATAAGGCCAACGTAAGAATGTGGCGCAAAAGCAGGGAGTATTGTTTCTCTGTCAATCAGCGGCTTGAGTTTGTCAAATAGGGCTGATTGGTGTTGGAATTCTTTCTTTTATGGTGTTCATCTTTCCTTTAGAGAGCTTTTGTGTGATATCAATTGCCGGCCTGAGTTTCTCAGATTGGGTTGATTGCTATGGAAATTCCTCATCGTTTTGAACTTCAAGAGGATGGAAGCAAAGTGATGATTTGTGTTTTGAATTGTTAGCTTCTGCAAGTAATATTAAAAGGATGTTTGGATAACCTAAAGGCAGTTGAATAGAGGTGTTGCATGCAGACATATTGTCTATAGTTGAAAAGAGACCAATATAAGTTCATAATTAGTTTAAGTTATTTTTGGTTACAATAATTAGTTTAAGTTATGCTTATTGTAGCGTCATGTTTTCAGTAGAAAACCACCAGTTAATACGTTTTGAATGTATCTGCCCTTTGAAAGTAGATCTCATTCAGAAAGGATTTCCGTGTTCTTGAAAAGGTTAAACAATTGTGTGAATAAGTTTTCTTTTATAACTCACGGTCTTCAGTAGTTAGATGCTCATCACAGAACTGAATTGAGTTACACTGGTGTGCAGAAATTAAGAATTCTTTTTTTTTTTTGTAAAGCAGGATGTCACTTTGTCTTGCAGAAATATAATTAGGCTATTATTGCTTCCTTATTGGTAGATGATTCTGTGTTACTTTTTCAATACTTTAGTTTTGTTATAACACCAATGAAGTAGACTGCCTTTCTGAAGGTTGAAATCTTCGAATGTTTCTTTAGAAAAAACTGCAGTCCCACATGTATTTTGTTTTCTCATTTGAGATTTTAGTGGTTATTTTCACTGATGAGGGAATTGGATTTGATACTTTATCCTCACTCGAAAACAAAATTTTGTTCATGTCAATGGTCGAGGGGTAGATACAAATGTCATGCATTTCTGTTGATTTTCTTGACATATTCCCTGTTTCAATCAATTACATCCAACAATTGATCGAAGAGGCTCTTCTTAGTGGTTTATGCAGAGCAGATTCAATAAGAAATGGCAATAAAACCAACAGTTGCTTTAAGGGCTGTTCTTGTTGGAGGAGTAGCCGTATTTGCAAAAGTAGCAGGTGCAATGAAGGCTGCTGGTGGTGCAAAGTTAGGAGCTGCCGCTACAGCCATGACAGTTGCGGCAGGTGCTGCTATGTCAGGATCAAAGCAAGATCAAAAGGATAATAAACCTTCAAAATGATTTTCCCCTGAATTTTTCGTATGCATGCAGTTTCCGTGCATGGTGGGATCGTGGTGTTTAAACACCATAATAAATTGAACAGCATTGATTTGTTCAAGATGCAAATTTTTGTTGAAAACGCGGCTCTATTCCGATTGACTGGCTTGTTAGACTTATTTAATTGCTGAATGTTGTAAGCTGTAACGACCAAAATGAGTGTAGAAAATTTGCAAAAATGTTCTTGAAATCAGACAATTTACATTGAATATCATTTACTATAAGCAAAGTATTTGGTAATTTTCATTGATATATAAAGTTTCAAAACTGAATCTTGATCGACCTCAGTATGCACCTAAAAACTCGGCGCAAACATTAAGAGAATACATTTTGTTACATGAACCATGAGTCGGTCCAGAGATATTCCAGGTTCGTCTACTTCGTCTTTGCATGCAATTCAATTACAGTTGATGAGCGCTTGATTTACTTGAAGCACAAGTGAAGTCTGGCCGATTCACCGAATGTACCACAAGCTCGGGGTTGGGAGATTCTAACTCGAGTATGGCATGGTGCAATTTAAACAGAAACAAAAAGTCAAGCCAGCTTCACATCTGAAGTTAAAAAGCTTAATATGGCTACTTAAATTACTAACGAGTAACGACTCTTGTATGCATGGTTTTCAGTCTAGCAGAAATCCATGCTGGTTCTGCAAATTTTTTGTTGTTTTGATCCGCTGCTTATGTCTACACTTAAAACATTACAAATCTATATTTGCAGAAACAAAGCATTCATCTCATACCAGAACATTCTCTCCTTGGCGAAGAACTGGAGCTGGTAGGTAAAGGTTGCATTGTGGTCCGAACAACTGCGAAAATAAAACAGCATACGTACCCTTGATTGGAAAAAAATAACTTAAAATATATGACTGAAACACTAAGTGGTCAAAACGATAACTTGAAAAAGAGAAAGATCCACTTTACCGGCCAATATCTTCCAGTGTTAAAATCATTAACAAAGGCTACTCCTTTTCACCAACCATTGAATGATATGAATGTATCTTTAACTTGATCAACATTTTCAATGGTGATATGACCAGCATAGAATACTGGTTCTTTAGAAACACTCTCTGCAAAGAACAGCCAGCATCGTCATAAAGAGACCAGCATCGACCCTTTCCTAATTAAACAACCTAAACCAGTCTCTTTCTCCATTCGTTCTCCCCTTCCTCTTTGTTCGCGTTTCTTCTTTCCATCTCTATTCGCGTTTCTTCTCTTTGGTTCTTGCTGTCTTGCGACGATTCTTCGCACTCCACGTCGAGGATTCACTCTAGATCTGTCTCTCATTTCCTCTCGTTGTTGTGCAGCGATTCTTCCTACCGTTGACAAAGATGGATTGGGTTTTTTTAATATTTCAGGTCAGGTTGATTTGTCATTCGGTTTGACCTGGTCGAGTTGTGGTTTCAGGTCGGGTTGGTTAATTAATCGGGCTGCATTGTTTTTAATGACGTGACAGACATGTGGCACGTATTGATGATGTGGCACGCCACGTGGATGGAATTATGCGGGAAAGGTCTATAGTGACCTTCGGTGAAACAAATTGAAAGTTGGGTAACCATGGTGAAACAAATCCAAATTAAGTGACGATGCTGAAATCATTTGAAACTTTAGTGACCGTAGGTAAAATTTTCCCAACAGTCTCTTAAATTTTCCCTCTCTCTTCTCTCTGTTTCTTCCTCTGCCTCTCTTCTTCCTTCTCTTTCACTGTTCTTCTGCTGGCATTCTGACATATTGAAGTTCTTTTTTTCTTGTTAGATGGGAGAAGGAAATTCAAAACTTCGACCACGCAAGGTACATGAATCGATTCTCAGTTCCAAATCTTTTTGTTTTGAACAGAAAGATCAGGTCTTGATTTCTTCTGTAGATAGAAAACATGGAATTGAATTGATGTCATAATTTATTGTGCTCTTGCAATTTGGACTTGTTTGTAATGCGCACTTGTTGTTTAATTTGTATAGCGCAAGATAGACTCCCATTCGGAAGTGGACTGGTTTGGTCTATTGCCGGATCACATCATTGCTTCTATATTATCACGGTTGTCATTGAGAGAGGCAGTCAAAACCAGTGTACTTGCACTCAGATGGGAAAATTTGTGGAGGCACAGATTTAGCGCTGATTTAGTTTTCTTTGATGATCGAGAACCGAATCGTTTTTACAGTTCACCACGTGATCTTGTAGCATGGGTAGATCGCATCTTGAAGTCATCCAGGAAGCAACCAGTTTGCTATCCGTATCTATTTGAATTCACATTTCTCTGAAACTGTAAAGTCATGGCTTGCATTTGCCTTGAAAAAGAATGTTAAACGACTTCACTTGGACCTGGTGAGGTTTTCGCTCAAAGATGGTCGTTGTGTCTTCCTGATTTAAGAAAGCTCTCAACTTTGCCTCCTGTGTACAGCAATTTGAAGGATGTATACCTTAGTTACTTTATAATTGATGAAACCTTATTCCAGTACTTCTTGTCTAAATGCCCGAGTCTGGAGCGTCTATGTCTCCGTAGTATAAGAGGACTCATGCGTCTGAATGCTACGGGCCAAACCCTCAAATATTTGGAGGTGGTTGGGTGCTTGGACTTAAAAGTAGTTGTTGCTGCACCCAACCTTACGTCAATGAATTATGAGGGAGCCGAGCATAAACTGGAAATTAGAAGCATTCCTCATCTATCGGAATCCTCCATTGCAGGAATGTAAACAAAGTTTTATGTCAAACAATTTGCCAGGAATCTGGAGGAACTCCACCCTCTACTTTGGCTAATTTGTCTGATAAATGCAGCTCTTCTGTTGCATAAATTTAAAGTCGAGGTAAAAGCTATGTTGTTGTAGCTGATATTATTTCAGATATGCACTATTTTTCGTTTTTTTCCCCTTAGAGTTGAGACCTAAAATACGAAGAGAAGAATCTTGGTTCCTGGTATGTTTGTCTTGGATATGGCAAGAGTTTATCGAAGCTATGCAATATCAAAGTGATGTCCTGAAATTACTAAAAATTGTTCTTGCTTTTGCTAAATAAAATGCTTGTTATATTCTTAAACTTGGAATTGTTAGCGGATGGAATTAATTGGTCATCTTTGGCAAAGCTAATAAAATCTTTTATTTCAAAGTAGGAAGCTAAGCTCCCTATTTAAGTAAAGGGTGAATACTAAAGTTCCTTTTCTTGCTTTCAACGACAGATGGGAACTTGGCTAAACGAAGAGTATCTGTGGGACATTATGGTTAGAGGGTTCTTCAATATTAGTGTGTAACCACTGAAAGTTCGCATATCTTGTTAACTAATTTTGCCTACCCTTTTGACAGCTTCATGGCCCCAATGGAAGAAACATATGGAATGTACCACCTAGATACATCTTGAATGGAGAATTAAAGTTGGGGAATGCCAAGATCGGTGGACACAAAAGCTTAAAGGTGGTGGAGTTTCATGGGTTTGCAAACCTCGAAAATCAATGGGAACTTGTGAAGCATATACTTGAATTGCTTAATCCCTGGAGGAGATGGTTTTGAATTTGGATATCAGTAAGACATCCTGGCGGACTTATACCTATATGAGGGATGCCAAATTAAGCAATTGCTGAAAGACTAGTAGCACCTCCTACCAAATTGGTGCTCCAGTCAATCGACACCTTCTGTAGCTCCTTTTCTTGTTGCCTGCGATAGCCAGCTAGCTCTCCTAAAGTTTCTTCTTTTGTTGTTTGTTTGTAAGACTCAGACATGGTCTTTGGTCAATGTCAAGACATGTCTTCTGTTTTTTATCGCCCCATATTGTAATCGTTAGCCATTTTCTGTTGCATCCGAAGCATGTATGTCGTAACAGTAAACTCTAGGCACGGTAGATTTAATAACTTGGGTTGTGAAGGAATATTTAATCAAATAGTAATGTTTCAGAACGAGCGTAATTGGTGCATTGATTGTTTCGCAACTCATTTAGGACTTGGAAAGGCATCGCAATTATCCTCCAGCCATGCAAAATTCTCCCGAAACGTTTTTGTTTTTCGGCCGACTCAAGAAAACGAGTGGCACCTCTCCCAACCAGTCCAGCTAGCCGGATACAGTTAGTGAAAGAAATCATTCTTGTTTTGTTAATGAGATGCTTGCTTTGTTTTTAATTTTGGATTTACGAGTGGACGGACTTAATTGGTTATCTCTGGCAAATCTAATACGATCTTTTAGGCAAACCACTCTATTTATGTAAAAGGCAATATTACATTTTATTCTTTTCAATTACAGATGAGAATCGATCGGACAGAGAGATTGCTATGTGACAGCGAGAAGGTTAGAGTTTTTTTTTTTAATTAGTGTGTAATGCTTGACAGTTTGCATGTTTTACTATTTTCTGCGTTCACTTTTGATAGCACATATGCAATGGACCAAAAATAAGGAATATTGAGACAATTAGACACAAGTGCCTAGAGGTGGTAGAGTTTCATGGATTTATAAACTTGGAAAATCAATAGAACTTGTTGAGCAGATATGTAAAGTTTTTCAATCTTTAAAGGAGATGGTGACTGATTCAAAGATTAGAGAATTGTGAGCATTGACAGATGTATATATGAGAAGTATCAAAATTGCTAAAAGATTATCGTCTCGTATCAAACTAAAGGTAAAGCAAGGTTGAGGGTTCAAATCCCCACTCCCTCCAGTACCAAGTGATTGTCGGCTTCTATAAACTATACTCTTCACTTGATAGTGTTACTTGACGAAGTCAATGCTTTTGCTTGTTATTCACTTTATTTGATATGTTTGCTGATAAATAGGAGAACCTGAGCATGATATAACGGGAGGTGCCTTGAGTAACATCACTGACACCTTCATTTATCGTGACAAAAAAAAAACTGGAGATAGGAACTTCAGTATCAGCATCTTCTAATTCCTTTTCTTGTTGCAGAGCTTTCTGGGCCATTTCTGTAAAAAACCATTTGCAAGGGTTATGTTAGTACAGGACTTTTGTATACTTGATTATCAAGGTCTACTAGTCTTGTTTATAGTTCCATTTATAATTTGTTTTAATTTATGAATGAACTTTATTCTAGCAAAAGAAAAGGCTAAGAAAGAATTTATTTTGTCAAGTCTAAATCAATAGGTCCTCCCCCATGTTATTAAAGAGTTTTTTCTCAGTTCATTTGCAAATTACTGAAAAAACAAGTAGGGGCCTAGAAATGATAAACAGACATTTTTTTAATTGGAAAACAGTCAAGTTTTTACATTTTATATTAGTTTAGTGTTTAATATGTTTTTTTTATAAACATAATTTTTCTAATAAGAAATAAACGGCTAAATTAGTGATTTTAAGCACAAGCAGAAAACTCCACCATTCACTATAATAATCCGCTAGTTCTAAGCAAATTGGACAAATATATCAAAGAAACAAAAATCCAAATATAAAAAAGATAATAACTTATATTAAAACATTAACAAATTTTAATCTTAAAGAAGTTATTGTATCGAAACAAATCTAGGGAAACGTTGAAATATTAAAAAGCTGCAACTTAGTTGAAAATGGTAGTGGGATGTGAGATTAGAGATAAAAGCGTAGGGATGGATGGCAAAATTTGATGAAAAATAAACAATACAAAACCATATGATGATGATTGATGAAAAGTATGCGAGATAAAAGGGTGGGGTAAGTCAAAGAAAAAGGTGAAATATTTATTAACACAAAGGAAAATGGGTATGGATGGTAGCATCGATCTTTAAAGTGACAAGTCAACTGGTTTTTAGGTCTTCTTTTCTCTATACCTTTACTTACAGAATGTGCAAAAACCTCTTCAGCCTGTATACCACAAACATTCAGTACCCATGTTCATTATCAACTTTTTTAAAAGGCACCAACTTACATCTTATAAATCCCTCTCATATTTATAATTTAGTTGGGTAGAGAGAGCTAGGGTTTGGAGAGCGTGCCTCTTATTAGATAGCCCACCACCAGGGACGAAGTCAGACCGAAATCAGCAGGGGAACCATAGCAAGTTAAATAACAACAGTAAATTTTTTAAATATAGTTTCATTGCATCAAAATTAGTAAAATTATATTTTTAAAATGTGTATTATTACTAAATCTTTAAATATCAATTTAATAGTACTCAAAACAACGCTAATTAGACTATAAATTTATTAATTATGTATTAACGAATAATTTAAAGTCACAAGAGTTAGATTATTAAATGTAGAAGAAAAAAAACTATATGTAATATAATATATATTGTATATATAATATCATATATATACATATAATATACCATGTAGTTTTTATTCTACTTGTTTAACAACTGACCATTATTTTGCTCAAGTTTGACTCGTATTAAATGTGTATTAAGATAGAGCTCAAATTTGGTTCGTTTACATTTTGAGCAAGCGTAAACGAGTTTGTCGAGCCAAACTCCAAGGTTTCTGTAATCAGTTGCAGACCTAATTAAAACTCTCAAAGGATGCACTCAGTAGCACTAGATCAAATAACCATTGTTATTAGGGCCATTATGGATCTGATATCACTAACTGTCCATTCATGGTATATTTATGGAAATAAGAAGTTGCATATTAACATTGTGTATAAAGAAGGTTGTTCTTGTCAGTCTACATCAAGTGGAGGCACCTCTAACAATAGTCTTGTCTGTTTCGTTAGCCTGCAATATATAGAATTGTGGAGCTGTGAGACCTTAAAGCAGGATAGGTGTGTGCAACCTTGAGAACCCCCCTTAAACTTTTATGTGATAATGTAAGCTGCATGCCAACAAAGAGAAAGTACTTAACAACATGAGTTTTGTTTATACAAGCACAGAAATATTGTACATCAAACATATATGCCTCTCCTCTGCCATATGTCTCTCATAAAATGCCAAGACATGAAAGTGGCAACTTCTCATTAACACATTTCAAAAAAAAAAGGAACATATTAATAAGAGATCAAATGGGAATTCTGTCACGACCCATTTTTGGGACCATGACCGGCGTACGAGGTGAACCGTCTATGAGAGCCCGGCCCATCCCCACAAGCCTCCATAGTACAAAACTTCTACCCAAATATCATATTTAAAGAAATATGAAAAACAAATAAAAGTATAATATTTATTTATTAAAAAATAAAACATATATAAAATTAAATGTGAAAATTATTTCAAATTAAAACATTTGAAAACACCTCCCACAGAAACCCGGTGTGGAGCATCTAACAATTCATACAAATGGGCCCGGTCAAAAAGGGCACTGACCTCAACATCAGAATCCCTCTCTGAGTATCAAAAGCCAATGAATATAATTCCTCAGAGTCACCTGCAAGATGATAATAACATGAGACAAAACAAACAAAGAAAAATGGTCAAACCCTGTGAGTGAGGGACAACACTCCATGTAATAACTTGAATTTTTTTGACAATTTTTGGGTAAATTTTCCATAGGAAATTTTTTTCGAATTAATTATTTTTGACGAATTAATTTTAATTTAAAATATCATTAAATTAATTAATGATATTTTTGGAGTGTTAATATTTTTTGGTGTTAATATGATTTTTGAGGTGTATTTTGGAATTAAATTAAGTGAAAATTGATTGGAATTGAAAAAAAGAAAGAAAATTGGAAGAAAATAAATCAGAAAATGGACTACAGGTCGTCTGCCATTTGGTCCAAACGGCGTGTCGTTCGGGCGTGTGTGCACAGTCGTCTAGTTGAAGAAAATAAATGACATGTCGTTCATTCGTAAGAGGAAACGACAAATCTTTCGCGTTGACGGACTATCAGTCTTTCGTATGAAGAGAAAAACGACTTGTTGTTCGAGTTGCCAAACGACGTGTCGTTCGAGTCGCCAGACGACCGGTCGTTCGCGTCCACAGTAAACTGATTCTGACTTAACCAAACGATGTCGTTTTGAACGAGCAAAACGACGCCGTTTTGAATCGAACCGAACCGCCCATATTTTCTTTCTTCTTCTTCTTCGTTCTTTCTTCTTCATTCACCGAAGCTCTCTCTCTCTTGTTTCTCTCTCACTCCATCTGACTCTCTCTCCCTCTCGTCTCTCTCTCTTCCTCGTCGGCCGGACGAGCTAACCAAGGTAACTCCTCTCTCTC
>CAODLS010436251.1:0-14627 GCA_948243855.1 Flueggea neowawraea | reverse complement strand
GCAATTAGAATTTTGTATTTCTTTTTTTATAATTTTTTGTATTTATTATTATTTAATATTATTAAATTAAAATGAAAAAACTAAATGAAAATATTTAACATCCAAAATAATTCAAAAATATATTTAATATTTAAATGTTTAAATACATTAGAACAATTCAATATTTATGAACTCTAAAATACAATAACCATATAAACCTATTTAATTAGTCTTCTCGTCTTCAATATACCGATGAAGGTGACCCGAGGTGTGGCTTAACTTTGTTTGTAGTGCTTTTAGTAGATTCAAAAAACTTCAAACAAGACATAACCCAATCATCACATCCAATTGTTGTAGAAACCTAAAAAAAAACAACTCATTAAAACATCCAAATCCAACTCTAATGCCAATCACATACTCAACAAAAGCAACACTCATGTATTCTTTTTCTTAAAAAGATGAAATCATTTTGATGATTAAACATTTGGTAGATACGGTATTTTTATAAATCTCACAATTGAACAACTCCTAAACCCAACTATGTCACAATCTTCCAATTCATTTCCGTTTTATTTTCACAATTATTATTCAAGGAGCACTCACAAATTTAGGTTTTATACAAGATAATAACATAACAAGCACTTGTTCTCATAACGAAGTCAGTGCAAGTTCTTTCAGTTAAAGTTTACTATCAAATCCTAACAATAAGCTTAATCAAATATTAGGAAGACAATGTTGCAATCAGCTTTAAAGACATTCAAATCTAGGATTCTTATAAGAAATGTTTGCTAGCATGTGCAGATCCAAAAACCGGCAGCCCTTTTCTTCTCAACCAGAAATATGATTGAGTTTATCAAAAAGCTTTAAAAATCCAACCTATGATTTAATCGTGGACACAAGATTGCCCACAAGAACACATTCCTCATCCAGTAGAACAAACATTGTAACCAACAGAAGCAGCATAACAAAAATTTCAATAAAAAAAAAAACAGAGAGTTTCTTTTGAAATAGACAATATCTCTAAGGCCAAAACCAACATAAAAACGCTTTGAACTGCTATCACCATGGCAACATCACAAAATCAACATCACTTAGCACCAAGATAAATTACTAAAGCCTTAACACCACCATAACGACCACTCTCCTCACCATCCAAACCCCAAAACCGCCACTCTCCTCACCATCCAAACCCCAAAATCATGACTCTTTCCACCATTCAAACCCAAAACTGACTCCCTTTTCATCATCCAAACTCAGAACCGTCGCTCTTTCTCTCACACAAACCCAAAACCAACCCTCCTTTCTATCCCTTTCATCCTTTTGCTCTTTTAGTTCGTTCCTTTGACCAAAAGAAAAAGAGAGAAAGTCAGCGAGAACAAGGTGTAAGTCCCAGTGAGCAATGGAAATGGAACTCCAAGAGGGGGGTGAATTGGAGTTTTATGAAGTTAAAAACTTTGTTGAAAATATTTTGCAAACTAAGGCAAATAACAAAGTTCTTTTACCAACAAAATCAAAGTCAAATGCAGAAGCAATAAAATCATCAATTCACAAACAAAATAATACAAATATAAAGCAAGATAAGAAAAGTAAGGGAGAGAGAAAACAAATCCAATTTATAGTGGTTCGGTCCTTTTGACCTACATCCACTCATCTAGATCCACTAGAGAGTTCAATCAACTATCTCCTCACTTGCGGGTGGAGGGAAACCATTGCACCAACTTGTTTTTACGAAATCAACAAGCATACCGTTACACACTTGTTTCAGCGGGATAAACAAGTAAACCGAACCACTAGTTTTTGCCGGCTCAACTAGCAAATCGTCTTCCTAGTTTTTGTAGGCTCAACTAGAAAACTGTTATCACTTGTTTTCAGGACAAAACAAGCAAACCACACCTTTAGTTTTTGCGAGATTAACTAGAAAACGAATCACTAATTTTTGTGGGCTTAACTAGCAAATCATTACTCTAATTTTCTAAGGCTCACTAGAAAACCTATTTACCCCAAGCAAATAACCTTGCTTGTTACAGATTTAACCTCCAAAGGTATAACAGATTAGCGTTCACACCAACCCAAAATGTGATAGAAAGTAAATAACTCAAATGGGTTGTAAGGTAGAGATGAGAGATAAAATGAATAGCAATTATTAGCAAGGGTATCTCTTACTTCTCTTCTGATCTAAGACGTCTATTTATAGTCACTCTTAAGAATATAGCCATTGGAACCTCGAAGTAGCCATTGAGAGATAAAATGTTTTTTTCTCAGTAATGATGTCACTGTTTTCTACGTGCATAGCCACCATCTACGTGTGTAGTACCTTGTTCCATCTGAGTTCTATGTGTGTTGATAGCAGGTCTACGTGCATTTCAAGAACTCTAGTGGTCTCGATTTTATATGGATCAACATTTGCGTGCTTTGACTCTCCACTGCGTGCATTGATCTTGAGTTCTACATGTCTTGTGCCACGTTCTACGTGCATTGCTTCAATCTTCAGAATATGCAGTTTTTACCCGGTGGCTTGCTACGTGCATTGCACTTTGTTCTGTGTGCGTAAACGTTCAAGATTGTACCTTTGTTTTGCACATGTGTCAGCACTTGTCAAAGAATATTCAAATTTGAATTTTAGAGAAGAATCTTGTCTTTGTCAATTAGTCCAACTCATCTCGTCTGACAGCTTAGCAAGCCTTGCAATGTGCATGACTCTCTGTGCTCTCCTGACATTCTTTAAATCAGCGTCAAAGAATATTCCTATTTGAATTCTGACACACTACAACAGAATTTTGCTTTATTTTAGTCAGGTATCATCTTCGTTCATATGCGTAGCACTTCTCTTTTGCATGCGTAGATCTTTTACGGATCACATCTTTGCTCATCAATGCGTACACCACTCATCTCAACGTGCATATGCGTGCCTTGACTTTCTTCTCATTAATTTGGACTTCGTCAACATGCATTGTACCGCATACAATGTGCGTAGATGTGTATAAATTAATTTCTAGTAGCATTTGCTTCTCATCTATGTGCATTGTAGGCTTTTCTGTGAGCATATAACTCAGCTATGCATGCATTAACGTGCCTTAATGCACAATATCATCAGATCTACAACTTTGCACTTCCTTCATGGATGTTTTGCATTCATCATCATCAAAACTGAAGTCAACATAAGGACCAAACTAAGAAAAAGAAAAGAGATAAAAATTAAAAACAAAACGAAAAGAAAGGAGGATGTCAGAGAGCGGCGTTGGTGCTTCCTATTAGCCACATCGTCCTATTAGCCACGTCGGAGAGAGAGCAGGGCCAAAGTGAGTGAGGCCATAGAGAGTGATGCGAGAGAGCATCAATCGGAGAGAGAGCAGGGCGAGAGTGAGGGTAGATGGAGAGAGCTGGCCGACAAAGAGCAAGAGCGACTGGTTAGGAGAGAGCAGGGAGAGAGAGAGAGAAGGAGCGACGTAAGAGAGAAAAAGAATATATGTGTGTTAGATTTAGGGTTTGGCTGCCCATCATAAAATTTAATTAAATTTCAAAGGCTTGCCTAAAAATTCCATGTTGTGACGAATTGCTAAAATTGTGACCAATTCATTGGAATCGCCCTTTCCCACTTTAATTCAATTTTTCAATGAAAACAATTATGTAAATTATATATATATAATTATATATATATATATATATATATATTAGGTTAGCAGCATTTCGATTTGAAATTCAATCTCAAATAATCAAAAAAAATGTCTTGTGATGAATTGGTCGTTAAAATTGCCACCAATTCATCTTAAAAATTGTGACCAATTGGTCGCAGTATCTCCTTTTCCACTTTAATTCAATTTTTCAATGAAAAATATTAAGTAAAATTTAATAATTGGACAAAAGTTGATATATATATATATATTGCGGGAAAATAAAGTTAATGCCACTTTAATTTGAAATTTAATCTCAAATATTCAAAAAAAAAGTCATGCGATGAATTGGTCGCAAAAATTGCGACCAATTCGTCACAAGTTGCATTTTGGCGACGAATTCGTGTCAAAATTTGCCACTAATTCGTCGCAATATCCCCTTTTCCACTTTAATTCAATTTTTCAATGAAAACAATTAAGCAAATTTTAATAATTGGACAAACATTGATATATATATATATATATATTGGGAAAATAATTGAAACAAAACAATTAATTTGTAAATGTCAATTAATTGTTCAATTGAAACAAAAAATTGCGACGAATTCAATTAATTGTTGCCGACAAATGTTCCTCCACGATACAATATGAACACTTAGAAGAATGTAAAATTTGTAAAACAATTAATTTGTAGGATTTCATTCATGATTGTCGTCGTCCTCAGCTTCAGAAAAATGTTCCTCCACGATACAATATAAATACTTAGAACATCTATGTACACCTATGAACACTTACGTAAAATTTTATTCATAATCATCGCCGTCCTTATTATAATTTGTAATTAAATTAATATAATTTGTATATTCCGATTGAAAAAGTAAAATACATTGCACATTCAATTATTTTTTAAATTAATGTCCAAATAATACTCATTTTACACTCACCTGCATACCATCCTTTGTTTTCTTTTGGTTTGGTTGTGTTGAATGATACACACATAATAATAGTCAAATATTTGTCAGATTTATCAATGTTTATTTTTCAATTTAGAAATAATAATGCAGTGTAAATTGTAGATAACTACAGTTGGTATGACATTTTCCAACTTTTTGCGACGAAGTTTGGGTTTGTCACAAAAGTTGAACAAAAAGTCTTTTGGTCGCCAAATTTTGCGGCGAACCTTTGTCTGGTCACAATTTGTTGTGACAAAATGTCATTTTGTCGCAAATCTTGCCGCAAAAAGTTTGCTGGGAAGCTTCCCGCCAATTTTTGCTACGAAAATGACTTTGTTGCAAAATTTTTGTGACGAAATTGGTTGCAAAATAGTCAACTACGCTATTTACGACCAATTTGTTGCAAAAGTTGAGACAAAAAAATTTCATTGCAAACTTTTGGTCGCAAAACTGACTTTTTCTTGTAGTGGTGGAACATTCGAAAATTATCTTCACTGTATTAATTAAAAGTGTCAAATACTTGAAAACTTTTATGCACAAAACCATAAGGAAGAGAAAGAGAGAGAGAGTTCATTTAAAAAAATATATTGAAAACTTTTGGTTGTTTTTTTGGTTTTCTTAAATTTTTTTCCCTGGTTTTCTAAACACAGCCTGGTTGTTTTTGTTGTCTTCTGCTTTTTTTAAAGTTTTTTTCAGTGTTTTATATAATTACAAGTTTGGCTGTCATTTCGTTTTTGAAATTTTTTTTATAGTTTTCTAAACATGGATTGGTTTCATTTTTGTTGTAATTATGTTTTGGTTTTCAATTAGTTTGCTATTTTTTTCCCAAATGTTTACAACATTTTTTTTGTTTTGTTTTAGAAAACAGAAATCACTCTCTCGCATGATTTTGTGAAAGAAAAAAACTTTCCATTTGGTTTTTATGCGATGTTTCTTTCTATTGTCATTCTTTTAGAAAATTGGAAAAAAAGATACTTACTGTAATAATCCTCCCGTTCCAATCAATTATGAAGCGTTCCGATCAATTCCGACAAGGTCTTTGGTGGAACGTCATTCGATTTTAAAAGATCTTAGTTCATTTTCAATTTGATCCTAGAAAGTTTGAGGTGATGTTTGGGGTGTTTGAAGATGTTTAAGAATGTTTAATAATATTATCTATGTAAGTTAGGGTGTTGTTAGGTCCTGAGAGTGATGGAATTTATGATTTTAAGTTGAAAACACGTTTGAGATGTGAATTTATGCTCATAGGGCTTATTAGAGGGCATCTATGTGCATTGTAGGGAGTTTTGTGTGTGTTATAGAGGGATCCACGCACGTAGAGCATGATTTTGGATGATCCATGGGGTTTTTCAAGACATCTGTGTGCGTGGTAAGTAGTCTATGCACGTTGATCAAGCACAACGTATGTTGAACTTGGCGTAAACATATGTTGATAGTGAATTTTGGAAAAAAACAAAGTTTCTAGATGAAATTCTGACCTCGACTACGTGTGTTGTATGCACTGCGCACGTAGAAACCTTACAACGTATGTTGGCTTTGTAAATTAGTGAAACGGTACGTTTCGATCCATCTGTCTTTATAAACGCCCCTCACCTGACTCCTTCGTCATTCCTTCTCATTTTCACTCCAAATCACTCCCAACTCGTTTGATTCTCTCTCCCATTGTCTCTGTTTCATTCCTTAACATCTCTGAAGGTAAGATCAAGCTTCTAACATCTTTATTTTGTCCATGTCATGCTTCTAATTTCAGAATCTCATTTTGGTCCGATTTGATTTAGGATTTCTGATTTTGGGTGGTTCTGTTAAGATGGATGCTGAGGGTTGTTAGATGATGATTGCTTAAGGTAAGATGGTCAGCTCATTCCTCTTATTTCATCATTTTTACGCATTAATCTTGAAATTCCTTTTTGGCCAAATTTGTATTTTTGGTGCGAATTTGATGTTTCTCCTAAATTGAGAGTTAGATATTGTTTGTTTATGATAGATTAAGGTTAGGAATACCTAGGTTCAGCATGAGTTTGAAATATTTGATGAGTTATTGATAGAGCTAGGGTTTGGTTTGGGTTTGTGAAGATTTTTGATGATTTTGAGTTTTTTTTAGAAAGAAATCATAGATTTGAGTTCCTGAGGTTGAGATCAACTTATATGGGTGTTTGGAACTGATTTTTATTAGTTGAATAGAGAAAAGGACTTTTTGGATAATTTTTTCATAGGCACTAAACTTGATATTTTACAAGTTTGGGGTTAAAATATAGTTTATGAGTAATTTGTGGTCTGATTTGATAATGAAAATACCTTAGGTATTGATTGATAGATTTTGAACAGTTTGGAGACTGAATCGTAATATTACATCGAGGTCCGAAATTTGATGAGCTTTAGACTTTCGATTGAAATAGGATTTCTGACATCAATGGCGTTTGAGTCTACATTTGCATTTTATGCATATTTTGTATTGCCACAGTCACTGCGTTTGATCTGTTTGTAAAATATTTTGTTTCAACTCAGTTCAATTTTCGAGATGACCAGTCATCGACCAGTGGTCAGTGATTCGGAGTTTAGTAGCTTGACATTCAGGTTAGTAGATGGCAGTTTCAGACATATAGACTGTGTCTCTCTTACTTATATGTTTTTGTTGTGCTATAACCATATCATGTAATCTAAAATAATTAAAGAATTGAAATTCTAAAATTTGGCCTACGTGAGGACTTGCCTGATTCTAATTTGTTTTTGGAAAATTATCCAAGTTTTTGGAAATAGCAATGATACTTTGTTTTTGAAACATTTTATACTTCCAAGGAAGTTGAATTGTTTTTGACTTTGGTACGTTTTGAAATAAATATTCTATTTCCTGAAAAATATATATATTTATATACATATATTTGAGTTATGAAATTTGTTTTAGCAATCTGTAATTTGTTTTGAATCTCGATATATATCAATGCTTTGAAAAGACCCCAGCTACCAGGGAGTGTTGGTAGCCATGTTGTCCTGATCAGACACATGATTTGATTCTGATTAGTGGCAGAGACCACACTTATCACACACTTGGGTTGTGGCGGAGACCACACTTGTTACACCTTTGATTTTAGTCCTTTATCCGCAATATTATATTTTTGCAAATGATATAATTATTATTATTATGCCTACGTGGCAGCCATTTGGCTCTGGAATTTCTAGAAAAGTTAGAAAGGTTTTGAGCTTTGTTCTGAAATTTTTTACATCAGTTTGAAAGGATTTTTGACTTCTGTTTTGAAGTTTTTAGTTCAACTTAAAAAGGTTTTTACTTTTCAGAACCTCTGTTAAGATAAAATATTTTCTGAAGAGTTTTGCTTTATTTTTGAAAGCATCTCGTCCTTGGTTTATTTTGAAAATAATATTGAAAGATTTTGCTTAGCTCCAAAATGTTTTTGTGCATGCTTTTTGCTTGGTTTGCGAACGTTTTTAATGCACTTTGAAACCCTACTATGTATGTAGTGTGTATATATATGTATACCTCTCGATACCTGTATGTGATATTTTTGAACTGTTTTCAAAACAGTTTTTGTGATGCACGTATGAGGCAATTTGGATTGTTATCCATTACTGGGTTCTTATCCCCTTTTGCTTTTGTTTTTTCCCTGTTTATTATATCTTGCAGGTGATCTGTTTTTGGACTGCGGTCTTTAATATCTGATACTCAGTGAGGAATTCTGACGTTGTAGTCAGTGTAAGTCCCAATGAGCAATGGAAATGACACTCTAATAGGGGATGAAATGACACTCTTGTTATATTTTGGTATATTAAAGTTAGAAATGCATTTATTTGAGTTGGATGTTGTGGTTTGATGATTTATTTCTTTGGGTCAAGGGAAATCCGAATTTGTGGGTTGGAAACCTTGATGATTTTGAGGTTAATTGTTAGAGTGGATGTTAGATTTGTGTTTAGGAGGTTGATTATAGTCAAGGTGGGTGATTGGTCCAGTTAGGTATCAGCTGGAACTAGATTTTAGTGTGTTCGAATCTTTTGAGGTCGAGGGTTAGGTTGCATCTACATTGTGTTCATACATTGGTATCGCCACAGTGCTAGTATCACATTCTGATCTATTTGGTATGATCTGTTGTTTCAATTTCGTGTTCTGATCGAGGAAGTTAGCCAGCTATTGGTGGTGTGTGACCGGACCATTCAGCTTGGATATCCAGGTGAGTGGATGACATCTTCAGACACATAGGCTGTGTCTTCCAAACTTATATTGTTTTTTATGTGTCTGGACCTTTACATGTAAATCGGAATTATTAAAGGATCGGTAATCCTAAAATCTGGATTAGGTGAAAACCTTGGATGAAAATCAGTTAAAATTTTGTGTGCATGATTTCTAAATAAATATTATGTTTTAATATTTAATTTAACCTTTCGTAAAAGGTATTTTGTTTTGAGATTTGAAATGTTCTGACCAAATGTTTTATTTGGAGTTCTGAATATTTTTCTGAACAAATGCTCCATAAGGAGATATTTGTATTATGGAAATAAATACTTATTCTGTATACTTTGATGGTTTTACAAAATTGTATGAGTTTTCTTTTAGAATAAAACTGTGACTCGAGACACCTACGCTACGGGATGAATGTAGCCTTTGGTATACCATTATTCTGATATGACCCAGCTACCAGGGTGGTTGGTAGCCATGTTGCCCTGATCAGACACATGATTGTATATTGATAGAGGCGGAGTCATCATCACCATTAATGGCAGGTCCACAACACTCAATGATCCGTGGCAGAGTCCACGTGTGATTTGAATTTGATTGATGGAAGGAGTCCACGATCAACTTTGATACTGTTTTAGTCCCTTATCAACATTTTTGCGATACTTTGGTTTTTATCAGGTTTGGTGAGTCTGTGTCATTGCTCATTTTTCTGTAATATATTAATGTATTGAAGTCTGACGGGGTATATCTTGCTGAAGCACGGGGACTACAATGCTCGCGAATGTACTTAGATCCGCTCTGTCTGTTATAGTCTTGAGACCCTTATGGTGGACGAAGTAATATTTTGAGCCCTAAGGTTGTCAGCTGTTAGCCCTCCTGAGTCGGATCTTGTTTGGAATCTTGAGGTTGCTAGTTTATTTTGATTTGATATAGTCAGAACAGTTTTAATACAATACGTGTGAATGATTAGTAATTATCAGATCTGTTCTCTTTTGTAAAACCTTTGTTATATGACTATGTATGTATGCTTGCAGCATGGTTTTTCTGTTCTTTGGAAATTGTTCATTTCGCATGATTATGTGTTGTTTGCTATTGGTGTGAACGTTTTTTAAATGAATTTCTAATCTATTATTTGTTTATATACGAGTGTATAATATCAGTATTTGAGTATATAAGTGCATGTGGTATTTTCTAAAATGTTTTCAAAACTGTCTTTGTGAGGCACGTATGAGGCATTCTAGAGTGTCATTCCTCACTGGGTTTTTACACCCTTCTTTTTATTTTGTTCCTGTTGATTCTATCTTTTAGGTAATTTTGTTGATTGCGATCTTCGACAACGCTATACTCAGTGAGGCATTTTGAAGTTGTAGTTATGCCTTTTGTTTGGGCCTAGTAGTTGTATTTGTACCTACTCCATATAGGGATACTTGTGGGTGTATGGTTTTGTATATTTATTCTGCATTTGTTATGTTTTAAACACTTCTTAAATTATTTATTTTTATTACTATTCTGTTACGAAAATTATGTTTTCAAGAAATTTGGATTTTTATTTATTTATCTGTATTAAATGGTTTTAACTATTCTTAAATGATTTTAAACTCGTTCGCTATAGTTTTGAATGTGAATTCTGTCTCTAAGGCTTGTAATAGATGGGTCAGGCTTCCACAGACGGTTCGCCTCGTACGCCAATAATGGTCCGAAAACGGGTCGTGACAAGCAACCTCTCTTGTTTTTCTAAGGATCAACAAGGAAACCTATCCATTCCAAGAAAACAACTTTGCTTGTACAAATCAACCCAAAGATATTGCAAACTCTAAGCTCACTCAAACCCAGAAATATATGCAAGTATAATAGCTCAAAATGGTTTATAAAGGTAGAGAAGAGAGATAGAATGATTAGCAAGTATTAGTAATGATATCTCTTACTTCTCTTCTGTTTTAGGATGTCTATTTATAACCACTTGCAAGAATATAGCCTTTAGAGCCTCGAAGTAGTCGTTGACAGATAAGACAAATTCTGCTAAGTAATGACATCACTGTCTTCTACATGCGTAGTACCTTGTTCCATCTAAGTTATGCGTGTGTTAATAGCAGGTCTACGTGCATTGTAAGAAATTCAATGGTCTTGGCTTTATGTGGATCAACATCTACATGCTTCGCTTCTCTGCTACGTGCATTGTGCCATGTTCTACGTGCATTGCTCTGATCTTTTGAATATGTAGTTTTTAACCAGTGGCGTGCTACGTCCGTTGCACTTTGTTCTGTGTGCGTAGACGTTCAAAGTTTTACCTTTGTTCTACACATGTGTTAGCACTTGTTAGGGAATATTTGAATTTGAATTCCCAAGGAGCGTATTGGCTTTGTCAGTTAATCCAACTCATCTCGTCTGGCAGCTTAGCAAGCCTTGCAATATGTGTGACTTTTCGTGCTCTCCTAACATCATCTGAATCAGTGTCAGAGAATATTATCATTTGAAATCTGGCACACTGCAACAGAATTTGGCTTTATTTCAGTAAGGTGTCATCTTTGTCCATGTGCGTAGCACTTTTTTTTATGTACATAGATCTTTTAAGGATCACATATTTGCTCATCAACGCTTACACCACTCATCTCAACGTACATCTGCATGCCTTGGCTTTCTCCTCATCAATTTGGACTTCGTCAACGTGCGTTGTACCACATACAACGTGCGTAGATGTGTATAAATTAATTACAGTAGTATCTGTTTCACATCTACATGCTTTGTAGGCTCTGTTGTGTGCGTAGAACACAACTGTGCATGCATCAGTGTGCCTTATTGCCAGATATCGGCAGGTCTGCAACTTTGCACCTCCTTCATGGATATTTTGCATTCATTATCATCAAAATTGAACTTAACAGTCAGTGTCATTTGTTCGGGTCCCAGCTTGTATGTTTAGTTAGATGCTCCACCAGGGTTTTTGTGGGTTCTGTTTTGTATTTTTGATATTTCAAATATTTTTAATTTGATATATTTTATATAATTGATATTATATATGTTTTACTTTATCAAATGAGGTTTAAACTTTTATTTGATATTGTTGTTCATTTATTTGAATATGAATTTGGGTAGAAGTTCTGTACTTTAAGGCTTATGCGAAATAGGTCAGGCTCCCATAGAGGATTCGCCTCGTACGCCGGTTATGGTCTGGGAACAAGTCATGACACTAACACAAAGGACAATATAATAAAACTAAAAGAACAAACTAAAATTGACAAAAAAAAAACTTATAATAAAAAATCAGACAAAAAAAAAGCAAAATAAAAAAAAAAAAAATAAATATGAAAACAAACTTGGCATAAATAAAGAAATAGTCAAGAAAGAACTAAAAAGGAAAAAGGAAAAAAAGGGACTGAAATGTTAAAAACATTAACATGAAATCAAAAACTACAAGAAGAAAACTTATTAAAAAATTAAATATGAAAAAAAAATCTGGGAAAAAGTAAAAAAAAAAAGGAGGTCAAAATGGACTAAACTTGTAAAAGAGAAAACAACAGGGACTAAGTCAAAGAATAATTTAAAAAATAAAAAAAATTCATGCGGATGTCTCAATCGGATGTCTCAAAAAAGATGAAAGGGTCCGCTTGTGGCCCTTTTTGTAATTAGCCCTTTGTTAATTGATTTAAATTCAATTATAGGCTTCAGTTTCATACATGGGCCGACACTAAACAATAGTGTAATACTATTTGTAATTCACGATTTCTGGAGTCGTTTTGTGGAACATTTATTTAGTATTTTAATTGTTATTTTATTAAAGTCTCCAGTTCTTAACGTCTCAGTTTTTTCATTCGTAACCTAGGAACTACTTTAAGAGTCTCGTGGGACGCCTACTCAGCTTTCCACTAAACATAATTTTATTTTAATCCTCCAATTTTTATCTACTACTTCATTTAATACTTTATACCCCAAATTCATTAAAATAAAAATAGTCCATTCAAATAAAAATAATTCTTTAAAATAAAAATATTACATTAAAATAAAAATTACCAAAAGGATTATTTTGTGAAAATGATTATTTTGTAAAAAATGATTGGACTTAAAATTTTGAAAATTACCAAAATTTGAAAGTGCGGGTTGATATGAAAATGAAAAAAATGAAGCGTTGGGATTGAATTGATAATTTGTGAAAGAGGGAAAATTTGATGAATTATTTTGAGAATATTGATAGTTGACAAAATTTGATGGGTTATTTTTTTAGGAAGATTGAATATTTTCATTATTGTGATCCATAATTTTAGGGGAAAAATTGGAGTGTGAGTAATTTGAGAGTATGAAGAGAAAGTTTAAGAGTTGAGAGAGTTTAGGGGAGATAAATAAGTGTTTGAAGTGAAAAATGATAGAAAAAAATGTGTTTAGGGGGTATTTATAGGAAAATGGGTAAAACTAGCCATTAGAGACCAAAAGGGTAATTTTTCAGCTCTCAATGGTACTCCAATAGTAATATTACTGTTTGAGTAAATCTGACCGCTGGATCAAAACGATTCAATGATCGAATTTTATTATTTTTTTTTAAAAAAAAGAAATGTCAGACGCGGGGCCAGTGAACCATGTGCCTGACTTAGTTAGCTCGTCCTTCTGCAGGAGGACAGGTTAGCGGACCGAGACACAGTAACGCTTCCCAGCCCATCGGGCTAGGAATGGTAGCCCTGTTCCTAGCCCGGTTACAACCGGCCTAAGAGAAGAATCTGTAGGGCAAAATGACACGGTAGTTGGTGTATGAAGCTAAACACCCAGAGTTTACAATATTGAGACTCTTTTGATTTTATTTGCGCGACTGGAAATTTTGCCAAACTAATTCCAAATATAGCAATTCTTTGTGTGTTTCATCGCAAGTCCTATGTCTTTGTCTTCAACTTTCTCGTACATGTACACACACTCTCTCCACCTCCACCTCCACCATTGTCGATCGATTTGTCTTTGAAACATCTCCACCACTGAGATCAACAAGATGGATTTTCCTTTCTTCTCTCTCTATCTACACTCTCTCTCATCCATCTTTGCCATTCTCGATATGCCGATTTGTCTTCTCCACCATTGAGATTGACGTGGTGGACTCTACCCTGCAAAGAGTCAATCTCTGATATGTCTTTAGTTAGTTTTTGTCGAGATCGAAGTGGTGGCGGACGTGAGATCGACATGGCAAAATCGAGATCAGCATGGCTAAGGATTTAGGATTGACATTGTGGAACTAAGAGAGTTGGACATTGTGGCGAACATAGATGGTGCAAACAACTAAGGTTCTATGTCTGCCAACAGCTAGGGTTTTCAAACCCTAACTGTCAGGTTTCTGTCTGGAAAGTTACCTTTTAGTCATTATCTTTGTAAAATTACTAATCAATCCAAAACCACAACGTGATTTTTGGTTTGTTACATGATGTACAAATGGTGGGCATATATATACATCCCCCTGAAGATTAATAATAATCCAATTGTTAAATGAAATAAATTTACAGATGGTAAACAAATGGTCACTTAAATTGAAATTTCTGATTATATTTAGTTATTTTTTAATTATTCATAAATTAAATAATTGATATTATCAATTAATATTTAGTGACCAAATAAAGCAAAAAGTTTAAGTCTATAAGAAGACGATAAAAATAGTCTGCCATTCATATCCTAAAATTTGTTTGCTAGAATTTTTAAATTAATTTTTCTTTTACTTCAAAATCCATTAGTTATTACTTTGAAAATAAAAGAAAATTCTATTCATGCGCACCTTAAAAAAATTTCTAGCTTCATTACTGGTTTTATTGAAAATGGTCAATTCTGTTAATATTTTTCTAATTGTTTTCTTAAATTAAAAGATTTTTGAAAGCTACAAATACATGTAAAAAAAGTTGTTTTTTTACACTATTTATGTAAAAATCCCGTTGAATTGTA
>CAODLS010436199.1:0-20178 GCA_948243855.1 Flueggea neowawraea | reverse complement strand
CGGCGAGTGGAGCCTGACGGGTGTTTTGCATTTGGACTACCAGGTGAGTGAATAACAGCTTCAGACACATAGATTGTGTCTCGAATAGTAAATGTTTTCTTTTGTGTATAACACACACTTTGAAAATGAACTAATCTAAAGATTGGCTAATGATAAACTGATTATAGGTATTAATCTGGATTATGCTTTGAAATTGATATATATGTATTATATATCTCCTCTCTAATTTTGATGCTTCTAAGCATACTCTACTTTGATACTATATATTAGTATGCTTTTGTTTTCTGATATGGGAAACCTACTGTTACGAGTTAAAATGTGACCTTTGGTATACCAACGCTTTGATACAACCCAGCTATAAAGGTTGCTGCTAGTCATGTGTCCTGATCTAGCACATGATTTCATATGGATTGTGGCAGAGCCCACATACTCTGTTATTAGTGCCATGTGCACGCCTCCCATATATTTGTATATGTATTTTGACTCTGAAAATGAAAAATCGTTTTTATACACCTTTGTGTTTATGATTGCTTTGTATGCAAACCCTTTTGCCAAAAGATTTCTGAAAAGCTATTACATATGTGTAGTCTGTATATATATGTATGTTAAACTATATCTGCATGTGTTGTTTTGAACTATTTTAAAAACAGTCTTTGTGAGGCACATATGAGGCGATTTGGAGTGTTATTCCTCATTGGGTCCTGACCCATTTGTTTCTCTGTTTACGTGATTCCTATTGAGCAGGTTCACAGATTTTGTCTTCAACAACTGTCAGCAACCAGACTCTAGTGAGACACTTTTTGGTTAGTGATGCCCTTTTGTTTGAGCTCTTCTTTTATTTTGTAGAGCTCCGCATCGGGATGTAGTTGGGTTACCAGGTTGCCACTTTGGCTTTTGGATTATGTTCGCTGTTTTTCCACTTTTATAAGTTTTGATATATATTTATTTATATATATTTTATTTATTATGTTTTTGATGATTAAACGTTTTAACAAATGTTTTATTAATCTAAATTGTTTGGGTGTTATGCTCTGATATTTGAGGCTTGTGCGAGATGAGCCAGGCTAGCACAGACATTTCACCTCGTACGCCTGTCACGGGCTCGCAATGGGTCATGACAAACATATATATTATTGTGCCTAGAACCAACAATAAAACAACATCATGATCATCATATACAACACATCTAGTAGGCTCAAACACAACTCTACAATTTTTATCACAAAATTGGCTTATACTCAACAATTTATGTTTTAGTCCATCAACAAGTATGACATCATCAATGGTTGGGTTAGGAGACTTACCAACCTTACCTTCACCTCCTATCTTTCTTTTGATATTATCACCAAATGTAAGATAACCTCTATTTTTAGGTGAAATGTGTGAGAACATTATCTTTTCTCCAGTCATGTGGTGAGAGCAGCCACTATCAAGATACCACTTGTTCTTGTTTTCTTTATCTCTCATGCACACCTACAAAAACATGCCAAACTTTTGAAAGTGGTACCCAAATATTTTTAGTCCACTTACGTTAGTTCTTACTATGTTGGGTTAGATTGTTCCTTTCGGAACCCAAATCGTTTTTGTCCCAACTTTCCTAGGCTGTCTCAACTTGCATGAATAAGAAAAATGTCCATTGACACCACACTATAAGCATGGATTGTCTACTAAGTTTCCTTGTATTACAAAAATAGTTTTAGAAAACTTTTTAGGTGTAAAATAGTTGTAGCTTAAGCCATGCTTGGATAGAGTTTGTCTTTGAGAACCCAAAACTTTCTCAAGGTTATCTTTCCCATTTGTAAGCTTATTGGCAATGTTGTAACACTTTTCAACCTCTTTCTTCAAAAGCAAGTTCTCTTCATACAAAGCCATTTTCTCTTTTCTCAAAGCATTCAATTTCATGTCAAGTTCATTAGAACTCCTCTTTAATGCAACATATTTGACACCTAATTTTTGAAATTCATCATGCAAGTCATCAAATGCATCATATAGTTCATCAAGAGTAAATTTTTTGATTACCTCATCCTCGCCATCACTTGAGTGTTCATCCTCTCTTGCCATTAGACATAAATTTTCCATTTCTTCCACTTCTTCATCCTCTTCAGAGTTGTTGTCGTCGCTATCACTCTATGTTGCTTTTATGGCCTTTTCCTTCTTCTTCTTTGAGAACTTTGAGAATTTCTTGGCAATAGGACATTGTTGCTTTACATGGCCAAGTTTGTTACATTTGTAACAAATAATTGACTTATCTTTCTTAAATTCCTTTTTGAAGTGCTTCTTGTAGTCTCTTTGTGATTCTTCCTTTGAGATTTGATACTTATTCTTCTTCCATGGCTTGTTCTTCTTCATGAAGCATTTAAATCTTCTAGCATACATAGCCATCTCTTCATGTTTGCCCTCTTCTTCTTCATCCTTGGTTTCTTCAACCACTTTGGACTTTAAAGCCAATCCTATCCTTCTGTCACTTTTTGGAGTTTGATGTTGTTGTTCTTCTTCTTCTTCATTAAATCTCATATCATATGTGAGAAGTGAACACAACATTTCTTTCAAAGGCAAGGTATTGAGATCCTTAGCTTCCAATAATGCATCCTTATTTGATGCCCAAGATTTTGGTAATGATCTCAAAACCTTCTTTCTAAGTTCCGA
Organism: Flueggea neowawraea; assembly: GCA_948243855.1. NCBI lineage: Eukaryota > Viridiplantae > Streptophyta > Magnoliopsida > Malpighiales > Phyllanthaceae > Flueggea > Flueggea neowawraea. The sequence goes on along the minus strand of CAODLS010436199.1, from coordinate 17,532 downwards.
GTTTGAGTAGGTTTCTCCAAGTGCCTTCAATCAATTCAAAATGTCTTTAAATCTATCAAACATTTCTTGGATTCCTTCTCCTTCTTTCATCTTGAATGGCTCATATTTATGAACAATGAGGGATATTTTCTTTTCTTTCACTTGTGAAGTCCCTTCATAGGTTATCTCCAAGGTTCTCCAAATTTCATGAGTGGTAGAACATTGTTGAACCTTGTTGAATTGCGTTTTTCTCAGGGTGCAAAACAATATGTGCATTGCTTTGTTATTGTACCAAACCATTTTCTAGTCATGGTCTGTCCACTTAGCTTTTGGTTTCATGACTTCCTTTCCATCTACTGTCTCCATAGGAATATAGGGACCTGTCTCTACTGAATCCCACACTTCTTCAGCTTCACACCTTAAGAAGACCATCTTATGCGTCTTCCAATACACATAGTCGCTGCCATCAAAGAAAATAGCTCGATTAGTAGCCAATCCTTCATATCTAGATATGTCTCCCACATATGCCATTTTGGATCGTATATTCTAGGTTGTTAGACCTTGAAATATTGAGCCTTAGCTCTGATACTAATTGAAATCCTAATGTGTAAATACAATAGAGGGCAAATTGGATTTAAGATGTAAATTTGAAAATCTTTTGCACAATATATCAAATAGCAAAATAAAAAATAAATCCAAAACACAACTACAATAGATGAAGATAATAACAGTAAAGAGATGAAGGGATAGAAGAGAGGAGTCATCGATTTATAGTGGTTTGCTCTTCTTTGACCTACGTTCACTCCTCTAGCTCACTAGAGAGTTAAATCCAATAAGTCTTCCTCACTTGCGGGTGGAGGCAAATAGTTACAAGTCCTTGTTTTGCAGGCTCACAAGAAACCTTCTCACACACTTGTTTTCGGGCCAAAACAAGAAAACGAATCCTACTTTCTAAGGCCTTGTTTGGTTGATGGTTTTTCATGGTTTCATAAAGTATAGTATGGTTAAATTCTTGTTTGTATTGATTTTCATAGATTCATGGCATGGTAGGGTATGGTTTCTCATAGTTTAAAAATCATGAATTTTAATAGATTTTGTAAACTACCAAAACGATGGTTTCCTGTGGTTATCAGTGGTTTATAAATTTAATATTTCTAAAATACCCCTAAAGAATACCATAAAACATCATACCATACCACTAAATGGGGGTATTTTAGTTATTTTATCAAATCTACAACCATACCATACCGTAAAACCAAAGAAAAACAATTGTTTAACCATGTTATACCATACTATCGTTCCAAACACAATAAACAGTAATTATAGTACCATACCATACAGCACCATACCATGTTGTACATTAATAAACCATGCTGCCATTAATCCAAACAAGGCCTAAGGATCACTAGTAATCACTCTCGTTTTTCAAGGCTTCAATAAGAAAACCTACACTACTGTCAAGATTTAACACCAAAGCTTGATTACAAGTGGATTAAAAAAGTTAACAACAATATCTCACACCAACTCAATGAACGAAATGCAAATCAAAGCTCAGTTGGTAGAAGAATGCAAAAAAGCTCAAGGAGAGAGAAAGTCAAAAAACAAACTAGCAAGGGTTGGGCACACTCTTGAAAAGTCGCTCTTATATTTTCTATCTTGGACGACTCTATTTATGGATAGGCTCTAAAAAATAGTCGTTGTTGTCCTTGAATTATCCGTTGTGAGAGAGTTGCAAAATGTTGAATTTTGTGACGTCAATCCATACTATTTGTGTTATATATGTACTAAGTGCATAGTACATAAATCCATCAAAGTAGAATGTGCAGTCTATACTCTTCCGCATGCATAGAATATAGTTAGTAGTCACTGCTTGAATTATTTAGATACCATGTGACTACTACATGCATAGCATGCCTTCCATGTGCGTGAATCAACAGTCTTGTGTTCTTGAAACACTACTTACATGCATTGATGCCAAGATCCCACCTTTGATTCTTCACATGACTGTGTCAGGGAATATTCAAATTTGAAATTCCCAAGGTGCATTGGCTTTGTTCGTTAGTCCATGTTGAGCCATTTTATGGACAACATGAAAAATTAGTCTAAGTTTTGATGATGAGTTACAAAACAACTGAAAAAGTTAAGCAAGGAATGTTAATGACTCATAACGCACGTTGATAAAACCTGATAAGCTAGGCAAGGAATGTTGATCTCATTCAACATGCGTTGATATATAGAAGCTCACACTAGAGCAAACTCAAAGTGGCATCAGCGCCCATAAATAAGTGAAGAGCGCGTGTTGATGGTGTCTCTACAGTTATGGAAATTATTTTTATGGAAGTTGGAAATGTTGATGAAGGAAGAATGCACGGACTCATTTTCGTATGATATTTGGAAAATCATTAGAGCGCGCTAATGATTGTTAAGGTGTGTTTTCATGGTTAATCTTTAGATTCATCAAAGGCAAAACAAGTTATTATCCTTAAAGAAAACGTTGATGACTCAAGAATGTTCGTTGATGAGCAAAGGAGTCATCTTTAAGAAATGTTCAACAACACTTGTTGTAGACGAACAATGCACAGTGATGATGTCTTTATCAGATGGTGACAAATCTGATATGCTCATCTGGAATTTCAAATTCAATATTCCTTCATACGAGGTGATGTCAATTTCAACGATGCGATCTTTAAAGATCAACAACGAACGCTGATTAATCATTAAGGCGCGCTAAGGATATTATCAAAGAAAGCTGATGATATACTAGGAACATTGTTGAAGGATGTTTCTCAAGAAGTAGTTTTGAAGGCTTGACAACATGCATTGATGATCATCTACACCTGCTGATCATTGAAGCCTTATTTGAAGAATGTGCGTTGACAAGGAAGAACGCACATTAATGCCAATGATGTCAGTTAAATTCAGAATGTTGTAAATATTTCACAATGGCTACTTCAGGACTCAACGACTATATTCCAAAGACTCTCTATAAATAGAGTCATCCAAGACAGAAGAGACAATAGAGACTTTTCAAGAGTGTGCCCAAGCTTTGCTAGTTTTTTCCTTGACTTTCTCACTATTCAAACTTCTCGTTTTTTCTTATACTAACTGAGCTTTTACTTGCAATTTTGTTATTGGGTTGGTGTGAGATATTGTTTACAAATTTGGAAATCCAATTGTTATAAAGCTTAGGTGTTTAAGCTTGAAGGGTAATATAGTTTTGTCTTGTTTGTTTCCTTAAAAACAAGAGAGGTATTCATTTTCTTGTTTTGGCCAGTTAAAAACAAGGTGAAGTAGGTTTCTTGTAAGCCCAAAAAGTAAGAAGGTGTAACGGTTTCCCTCCACCATAAGTGAGGACATGTTTAGTGGATTCAAAACTCTCTAGTGAGTTAGAGGAGTGGACATAGGTCAAGAGAACTGAACCACTATAAATCGAGGACTTTTCTCTTCTAGCCTTTCATCTCTTTACTGTTATTATTTCCAATTTGTATGATTGTGTATTGGATTTAACTTTTGTTTTGTTTTTTGACTCATTGTGTAAAAGGTTTCAAAATGTTTTCAAATTTACCTTTTAAATCCAATCCACCCTCCTTGGATTGCCATATTGGGATTACAATTGGTATCAGAGCTAAGGCTTAATATTTTAGTGTCTAACAACCTTGAGTGTCAGATCCAAAATGGTATCCATGGGAGACGTCTCCAAATATGAAGGTTTAGCTACTAATAGAGCTCCTTTCTTTGATGGCAGTGACTATGTTTATTAGAAGACAAGAATGATAGTTTTCCTAAAGTGTGAAGTTGAAGAAGTATGGGATGTGCTAGAGATGGGTCCATATGTTCCTACAAAAACTGTACATGGAAAAGAAGTATGAAAACCGAAATCTGATTGGACAAATTATGATAAAGAAATTGTGTTATACAACAACAAGACAATACATATCTTGTTTTGTGCATTTAGTAAAACACAATTCAACAATGCTCTAATGGTCATGAGATTTGGAGGACTTTGGAGATAACCTATGAAGGAACCTATAAGTGAAGGAAAATAAAGTATCACTCCTTCTTCATAAGTAAGAATTATTCAGGATGAAAGAAGGAGAAAGAATACAAGAGATGTTTGATAGGTTTAATGACATTTTAAATGGGATGAAAGCACTCGGATAGACCTAATCAAACTTAGAACTTGTTAGAAAAAATTTGAAAGCTCTACCAAAATCTTGGGCTTCAAAGAAGGATGCAATCTTGGATGCAAAAGATCTCAACACTTTGCTTTTGGAAGAGCTACTTGAATCACTCCTAACACATGAGATGGGATTGTATGAATATGAAGAAAAAAATCAAAAAGGTTATAAAAGGAGAGGATTGGCTTTAAATTCCAAAGTAGTTGAAGAACCCGAGGATGAAGAGGAGGACAACAATGAAGAGATGGCTATGTATAATACAAGATTTAAACACTTCATGAGGAAAAACAAGCCATGAAAAAAGAACAATGATCAAATCTCAAAGGAGGATTCACCAAGGGAATACAAGAAGGACTTCAAAAAGGAATTCAATAAGGACAAATCAATTATTTGTTAAAAGTGTAACAAGCCCGGACATGTAAAGCAAGAATGTCCTCTTGCTAAAAAATTCTCAAAGTTCTTAAAGAAAAAGAAGAGAAAGGCTATGAAAGAAACATGGAGTGATAAAAAAGACAACAACTCTGAAGACGATGAAGAAGTAGAAGAAATGTCAAATCTATGCCTAATGGCAAGAGAGGATGAACCCTTGTGAAAATAAGGTAATCGAAAAGTTTACTCTTGATGAACTACATGATGCATTTGATGACTTGCATAATGAATTTCAAAAAACTTGGTGTCAAATATTTTGCATTAAAAAGGAGTTCAAATGAACTTGACATGGATTTGAATGCTTTGAGAAAAGACAAAATAGCTTTGATTGAAGAGAACTTGTTTTTGAAGAAAGAGGTTGAAAAGTTTTCCAACAATGCCTATAAGCTTACAAATGGGAAAGAGAATCTTGAGAAACTTTTGGGTTCTCAAAGACAATGTCTATCCAAACATGGCTTAGGCTATAACTATTTTACACCCAAAAGGTTTTCCAAAACTATTTTTGTAAAACAAGGAAACTTTGTTGACAATGCATGCGCATAGTGTGGTGTTAATGGACATTTTTCTTATTCATGCAAGTTGAGATAGCCTAGGAAAATTGGGACAAAGAAGATTTGGGTTCCAAAAGGAACAATCAAACCCAACATAGCAAGAACTAATCTAAGTGTACCTAAAAAGATTTGGGTACCAATTTCAAAAGCTTAATGTGTCTTTGTATGTAGCAAGAGGAAACAAGAACATATGGTATCTTGATAATGGTTCCTTTCATCACATGACAAGAGAAAACGCAATGTTCTTCCACATCTAACCTAAAAATGGAGGTTATGTTACATTCGATGTTAATAGTAAAGACAAGATATCTGGTGAAGGTAAGGTAAGTCCCCCAACCCAACCATTGATGGTGTCTTGCTTATTGATGGTTTAAAGCACAACTTGTTGAGTATAAGTCAGTTTTTTCATAAAAATTGTAGAGTTGTGTTTGAGCCTACTAAATGTGTTGTCTATGATGATCATGATGTTGCTTTGTTTGTTGGTTCTAGGCTTAATAATATATATATGCTATTGATTTGTTTGATTCTAAAGCCTTCAATGAAAAATTCCTAGTTGTTTTGAACAATGATGCTTGGTAGTGGCATAAGAGATTAGGACATATTAGTATGCATATGATCTCAAAATTGAGCAAGCATGATTTAGTTAATGGATTGCCCAAGCTCAAATACGACAAAGATTAAGTGTGTGAAGCATGTGTTATGGGAAAACATTCAAAATCTTCATTTCAATGGAAGAACAACATTTCTACATCTAGACCATTAGAGTTATTGCATATGGATTTATTTGGTCCCATTAGCACTTTGAGTATAGGAGGTAAAGCATATTGTTTTGTTATAGTAGATGATTATTCTAGATTCACTTAGGTATTCTTTCTTCCTCACAAGAATGAGGCATTTCATGCATTCATGACATATAGTAAAAAGGTCCAAAATGAAAATGGATATGCTATTACTTCCATTAGAAGTGATAGAGGAGGTGAGTTTACATGTGAGCCTTTCAAATTCTATTGTGATGAGCTTGGTATTAATCATGAATTTTCTTGTCCAACGACCCCACAACAAAATTGTGTTGTTGAAAGAAAGAATTTGATACTTCAAGAAATGGCAAGGACCATGCTTAGTGAGAACAACCTCCCCAAGTATTTTTGGGCTAAGTCGGTTAACACTGCAAGCTATATAGTGAATATAGCATACATCTTATCCATACTAAAAAAGACCCCTTATGAGTTATGGAAAGGTAAGCAGCCCAACATCTATATTTTCATGCATTTGGAAATAGATGTTATGTTCACAACAATGGAAAAGAAGCCTTAAGAAAGTTTGATCCAAAATCCAATGAGGGCATTTTCCTTGATTATTCATCCATGAGCAAATCTTATAGAGTGTATAACAAAAGGATTGAGAAGGTTGAAGAGTCAATTCATGTTATTTTTTATGAAACTAACAATTCTACTTCTAGAATTTTTGATGAAGATGATATTAGTCCAGGTATTGGAAACAAAATGAAGGATTTAAACATCAATTACTATAAGAATGAATCATCTCAACAAACTCAAGAAGGGTCCAAGGATGTGAAAAATAATGGTTTGGCTAGAGAATGGAGATATGCCAAATCACACCCTCAAGACCTTATAATTGGATATGTGTCAAAAGGAATCTCAACTAGAAGTGTTATACAACAAGTAGCCAATGATGCATTCATATCTCAAATCATGCCAAAAAAGGTTGATGATGCACTTGAGGATGAATATTGTATTTTATCTATGCATGTGGAACTCAATCAATTTGGATGAAACTAAGTATGAGAGCTATTTCCAAGGCCAAATGGAGTTATGATTATTGGAACAAAATGGGTGTTCAGAAACAAGGAGAATGAAGAAGGAAAAGTGGTCACAAACAAATCAAGAATAGTGGCTCTAAGATATCTTCAAGAAGAAGGCATAGACTTTCAAGAATCTTTTGAACCGGTGGCAAGACTTGAAGTAATCTGAATTGTTTATGCATATTCATGTTTCAAGAACTTCAAGTTGTTCCAAATGGATGTAAAGAGTGCTTTCTTGAATGGATACATCAAGGAAGAAGTGTATGTGTAATAGCCACCGGGATTTGTTGACCGTCATTATCCAAACCATGTGTACAAGCTCAAGAAGGCTCTATATGGACTAAGGCAACCTCCTAGAGCATGGTATAAAAGGTTGAGTCAATTCTTACTAAAAAAAGGGATTCAGTAAAGGTAAATTAGACAACACTCTATTTACTTTACATAAAAATGATGAATTGCTTTTAGTGCAAATATAAGTTGATGACATTATATTTGGTGCTACTAATGAATCCTTGTGTGATGAGTTTTCTAAGCTAATGCAAAAGGATTTTGAAATGAGCATGATGGGAGAGCTTAGACACTTTCTCGAATTGCAAATCAAGCAAGTATAGGATGACATTTTCATAAATCAAAGTAAGTATATCAATGATATGCGTAAGAAGTATGGAATGGAAGGTGTGAAGTCTTTACCAACTCCTATGAGCACTACCACAAAACTCACCAAGGATGAGTAAGAAAAAGGAGTAGAGGAAAATCTTTATAGAGGTATGATTAGATCTCTCCTTTACCTTACTGCAAGTAGGCTTGATAATATATTTAGTGTTTGCCTATATGCTCCTTTTCAATCATACCCAAAAGATTCTCATCTAAGTGCTGTAAAAATAATTTTTAGATATTTAAGTCGTTCCAAGAATGTTGGTTTATGGTATCCTAAAAATGATTACTTTGATTTAGTTGGCTATAGTGATGTTGATCATGCAGAAAGCTAATTAGATAGGAAAAGCACTACGGGTAATTGCCAATTCTTAGGCAATTCACTAGTGTCTTGGTTTTCAAAGAAACAAAATTGTGTTGCATTATCCACTGCTGAATCTGAATATTTAGCAGCTGGTAGTTGTGTAGCTTAAATTGTATGGATCAAACAACAACTTTTGGACTTTAAAATTGCATTTTTAAAAGTTCCAATTAAGTGTTACAACACTAGTGCTATTAATATTTCTAAAAACCCAATTCAACACTCTAAAACATAGCACATTGACATAAAGCATCATTTTATTCATGATCATGTTCTCAATGGAGATATTGAACTTGAATTTGTTTCTAGAACTGATCAACTTGCTGATATTTTTGCAAAATCCCTTGATGAGAAAAATTTTATTTCAATTCGTAGAAGAATTGGTATGTGTGGCTCAAGAATTTTGATTGATGTTTGCTATGCATATTTTATGTTCATAATCATTCATTTATGCATTCATGAATACATCAAAGTGATCAATATGCAAACTAAATTCAAGAAGTCAGATGAAAAATGAGTTGAGAATCTGGTTCAGAATCATTAAGGAGCATTAATAATCAACATTTCACGTTATCGAGGATGAGTTTCATTATGGTTTAACTATTACTGGTATCAACGGGCGTTGATAATTGAATAACAGGCATTTATCATACTGTTTAAACTTGAATTTCCAATGGTTCTTCATTAAGATTAATGGTGATTAAAATTTTCAATTGGATGAAGTTAAGGAAGACAGACTGGAATGAAGATCGTTAATGTGCGTTGATGATGATCAATAGGTATTAGCGTTCTACGTGAATTTTTTTGTTTATTTCAGTGGTGGATGATTAAAATGCCTTAATGGTGCTTTAACACGTGTTATTGGTGTGTGTTCATTGGCGTTAAAAGGGTATTAAGGTACACTGATAGAAGATGACATTTGGCATTAAGTCGTGTTGGTGAGAAAATTGGCATCTGAGTGCGCTGATGGGTTTCCAGCGGATATAGAGGTACACGTTATACCTACTGCCTATTTTATTTTTCGAACTCGTCCCTCGTCAACACATGTAGATGGTTATTAACTTGTGTAAGTCTTCACCAAATCTTATTAGCTCATGTTAAGTAGTAAGTGCGCGTTGATGGTTGTCCAGATCAAAACCTTAAATATCCCACCTAAATTTTCATTTCTTAAAAAACAAAATCCCACTAAAATCTCTTAACCAGTGTAAGAGGTAGGTTAAAAGGAGTGATGTAAGTACCATCTAGCACTAACAACCTCAAAAGAGTGAATGACAATCTAAGTGTTGGACTATTTTACAAGTCCTAAATTGATTTTGATGATAAGCAAAACATTAGAGATGGACAAGATCAAGTTCATGATGTTTAAAAGTCAACAAATGCATGAAAAAAAAATCATTTGAATACATTCCAGACCTTGAGTAGTCGAATAGTGCACTTGGAGACTCAACTAGTAGACAAACAAAAGCAAAAATTTAGGTTGGTAGTTGACTGGTGAGACCATGAGTTGACCATTGTAAACCATGAGTCGACTAGCGAAGATCATGATTGATCAAATTGACTTGAAATGACATCCACATGATTAACAATGGTCATTTAACGGATATGTGACTTGGGTAGTTAACCGATGAAGTTTGGGAGTCAAATCACTAAGAACAAAGAAGTGAATCTGAATCTGGTAGTCGACTAAGCTGTCAACACAAAAAAAAATGCTTCATGATTGATTACCAGTGGGTCTCTATACTATTCCAATAGCTAAATCAACTTCAAGAGTGTCTCAAACATCATACATAGAGGCTTGAAGGACAGAAGAAAGCACATAAATCCTTGCTACAACTATTCTTCATTTGGTGCTCAAAATTAACCTAGTTTGTGTGTATTTTGCTTCATTTCTTATTGTAAAATCCCACCATCATTATGAGTAATTTGCCAACACTTTGATTATGGATCATGTTTTTTGTTAGCCTTAAAAATCAACCTTGCGTAAGCTTTGCTACGGGGTCGAAGTAGCCTTTTGTATACTAACGATACATGTATGGTGAAATCCCAACTACCAAGGATGCTGCTAGCCACGTGTTCTGATCCAACACGTGAATTGTTTGGATGTCGCATGCATTTTGATTTTTGCATACACGATTTTGTTTGGCTGTAGATATGGATCGTCTGCACTGGAGAGGTCGTGGGAGACCCCATGGGAGACCTAGATGTGCACCTATTCATTTTGTTGCCGATCAGTATGATGCACCTAGTGCACCAGAGGTTGCTGTGTTAGCACCTCATCCTCATTTCGAGCCACCGCCAGTTGGTCAGATGGATGCCTTTGACCAATTCACCCAGGTTTTTATGCGTATTGAGGCATTTTTTGTTAGTCAGACTATCGGAGGTCAACTAGTTCCTCCAGCTGTAGCACCACCAGTTCCTCCAACCCTCCACCCCAGCTAGACGAGGTTGTTACGCCCGCACCTGTTGTAGCTCCAGTAGCAGCATAGTCTGAGGATAAGCTTCGACTCGCTAGGTTCTTGAAGCTCACTCCACCCAGATTTGAGGGCACTATAGGAGATGATCCGTATAACTTCACCTTCATTGTGGAGCGATGCTTTGAGGTTATTGAGCTTAAGGATTGCTATTTAGGCTGAGTTCAAGAATGAACTTATGTTGTTTGCCCTTCCCTAGAGTGAGAGGGATAGGAAGACATATCATTTCAATGAGTTCCACTAGGAGTTGGGTATGATGGTGATTGAGTATGAGGACTTTTTCAAGGACTTGAGTAGGTATGCTCCTACTGAGGCCCATGGTGAGGAGGCATTGGTGAGAAAGTTCTAGAATGGGTTATTGCCCAATATCAATAGAGTGGTGGTGACTCTTGGTTTGTCGATAGTATCACAGATTTCTGAGGCTGCAAGGGGTATGGATTACCAGGATGCGAGGCATCCGATAGAACGCAAGAGGGTGAAGATAGAAGGTTCATATGGAGGTCAACAGGGCCATGGACAGGGTATCTATTCTGAGCAAAAGCGCATATATTCCTCTGGGGGTCAGCGGTAGGGACGAGGTTCCCCAAGTGCTAGTGTGGCACATCCAGGTAGGCGTGCTGGAGGTCAGGGTTCTGAAGGCCCCCACCCGTCTTGTGAGACATGTGGGAATAAACACTCAGGAGTTTGTGTCAAGTCGACAGGTCTATGTTTTCACTATAGGTAGTCAGCACACAAAATGACTGATTGTCCTATAAACCATGGTACCGGATCACAGACAGTGTAGTCATTGATAAGAGGTTCAGGCATCACTAGCATGACAGAGGTACAGGCAGAGGTGCAGCAGGTTCTGAGATTTGTAGCCAGATTGGTCAGGGTATTGGCCGGGGGTAGGCCAGAAAAAACAGTTCTGCTATAGAGGAAAGCTCACATCAGGAAGCGCAGACCTCCAATGTTGCAGTTACTGGTACACTCTATATTTCTGGTAGTTTTGCTTATGTACTATTTGATACTGGTGCAATGAATTCATTCATCATTCCATGCTTTGTTGAGATATCGGGATTTATTGCATCAGTTGGACAAGTTGTTAGAGGTTTCATCACCTTTGGGTACCAAGTTACTAACTGACTTTGGGGTTCAGGGTTGCGTGATTTCCATGCATGGGCACGAGCTAATAGCCGACCTAATCTTATTAGATATGGGAGAGTTTGAATTTATACTCGGTATGGATTGGCTATTGACATAGTACGTTACTCTAGATTATTTTGCAATGATAGCATGTTTTCGACATGACACGCTACTCTAGATTCTTTTGCAAAGATAGTATGTTTGCAAAGAGAGCTGTTCAGGAGTGTTATCCCTCATTAGGCTAAAATGTGGTTGATAAATGTTCCAAAAGGTTCATTGGGAACTTGAGACGAAGTGTACGACAAATTCATGATGAAATACTTTTCGCCCCAAAAGACGGTGGAATTGCGCAACAAAATTTTCTCTTTCTCTCAAATGGAGGGTAAGCCATTTGATAAAGTGTGTGAGCATTTCAATATGCTTTTAAGCTAATGCCCACACCACCAATTTTCTTTGGCTTTGGTCATTCAATTATTCTATGAAATTTATGAAATGCTTGCCACCAATTCTCAACAAAAGACGGTTCGAGGAAGAAGGGCGGGTATTCAGAAGGTAAACACTTCTTCTTCCAACTTGGTTTCTCAAATTGATGAAGTGTCTAGAAAATTGAATATGTTGATCAATCGAGGAGCCATGGCTAGAGAATAGTGTTCCTTTTGTGGATTGATGGGGCATAGTGATGCCAATTGTGGATATGATCAAGGTTTGAGTTTTAGTGTTGAATAAGTGAATTATATGGGAGATTTCGAGAAGCCACAACCAAGGAATGATCTTTACTCCAACACGTATAATTTGGGATGGTGAAACCACCCTAACTTCTCTTGGAAGGATCAAGTCTAATCAAACTAAACCAATGGGACCACCAGGATTTCAACCAAGGCCACCATTTCAACAAGAACAACAACCCCATCCACCACTCTCCACAAAATAATCAAGACAACAAGCCACCTTTAGAGGACCTTCTAATGCAATACATGTTAGAAATGGAAGGTATAGATGCTAAGATGGAGCGAGCTTTAGAAACTTAACAACCAACCATACAGAACTTAGAGCGGCAAGTTGGTCTACTTGCAAAGGTGGTGTCAAAATGTGAAAAGGGAAAGTTGTCAAGCACTTCAGAAGTCAATCCAAAATAGAGTGTGATGGCCATATCTGTGATAAGTGGGCACGAACATGAAAAAGAAACAAGTGTGAGGGATGAGCTCGGCAAGGAAGAGAAGCCAAGGAAGTAAAAAGGAAAGAAGCCAATAGAGGAAGAGCCCAACATGATAAGGAGGAGAAGGAAACCAAGGTGCAAAGCAAGGGCATCTCATTTCATCTAAAAGATGCGGTAAAACCTTATGTTCCTCCCATTATATTTCCACAATGATTGAAATTTCAAAAAGGTGGACAACAATTTCCTAAAGTTTTTGAAAATGTTCAAGAAGCTTCAAACGAACATTCCATTTATTGAGGCTATTGCACATATGCTTCATTGTGCTAAGTTCCTAACGGAAATTGTCTCCAATAAGAAGAAATTGGAGAAGTATGCCACAATACTTTTGGCCAAGGAGTGCAGTGTCGTAATTCAAAACAAGCTTCCTCAAAAGCTTAAGTATCCGGGAAGCTTTACCATTCTATGCTCCATTGGTAATGTTGGTATACAAAAATTGTTGTGTGATTTGGGAGCCAGGGTAAATCTTATGCCTTCATCAATTTTCAAAAAATCTAGGGAATGATGAATTGGTGCCAACAACAATTTCACACCAACTTGCTAACCACTCAAACAAACACCCTTTGGGGGTTGTGGAAGACGTTCTGGTAAAGGTTGGTAAGTTTTATTTTTCTACTAATTTTTATGTGGTTGAAATGGATAATGCTTTTGAACCCCATTTGATTCTTGGTAGACCATTCTTAGCAACAATGAGAGCTTTAATTGATGTTGGCCATGGAAAATTGGCATTTAGAGTTGGGAGTGAAACTCAGGATTTTAATGTTTTTAGTGATTTAAATGGGCCTTTAAATGATAAATTTGTTGATTATGCTAAAGGCATAAAATCTTGTTGCATGTTAGCATTGAACTCCACACCAAAACCTTCAAGTATCAACGAGAGTATGTGTAACCAATGGAAAAATTGAGAGAACCACCCTCAACACCTAAACAAGAATCCAAAACAAATGCAAGGGAAACGATTAATTTTGAAAGGGTTAAGAATCAAAATGTCAAATTAAAAGGGGAAGAGAGTGAATTTCTATAGGGACAAAAGTATTCTATTATCCACCCAAAAAACACTTTCTTTATGACCCCAAAATTCTATGGTGTGGACCATTTTTGATTTCAAACATTCATTCATGTGGTGCAATTGACATTTTGCTTAATGATCATAAACCACTTAAAGTGCATGGTGAAAGATTGAAATCATACATGGCATCCACCACAAGGACTATTTAGCGCCCTAAATAGATCCTTGGCATACGTTCGAAATGACGTTAAACTACTTTTGGTCCGCAATAACATTAAACTATGTTTATCTTTTTATTTATTGCATTTTGCATGCATGTTTGCATTTTAGTATAGAAGCACGTTTATTTTCGTTGTTTTGCATTTTCTTTTGAGTCGGTTAAGAGGAATATTTCCCATTTACATTTTTATATATGCATTTATGTCCACTAACCTTTTTTTGTCTCAAATCCAAAAGTGAAGCCGTTCATTCAAAGGAAGAGCAAATGCAAGCAAGACGGAAAATAGAGAAGCATTCTAAACCTTATCTCTTTTGCTGTTATGCTTAATGTTGAAATTGAAATTGTCCTTATTGTTGTTGTTGATCCGGATTTATTTTGTCGAACATTGGGGACAATGTTCAAAATAAGTGCGAGGAGGGGTTTAGTGAATGATTGTGTTTAATTGTTTGAAAATGCCTTTGTTTGTGTGATTTTGCTTAAAAATTGCCATTTTTTTGAATTTTTCTTGAATTTCAACTCAGTGTTTTGTCTTTGATATTCAAGAACTTAAATTTTCAAGTACTTTGAAACATAAGACCCCTTATGTACCCATTTGTGTGTATTTTGGTTTCTATGCACCTTAGCCTCAAGGAAAGACAACCATTAGTATTAGAACCGAGAGGGACTAACGTGAATATGCACACACCCCTGTGAGATTTTGAGACATTAAACACTTTTATTTTCTTGATGTGTGTTTCGATCATTCATAGTAGGATCATGCTAAGATTTTTTATGAAGTGTATTTCAAAGACCACATCTTTTCATAGACGTAGGAACTATACAATCTTTGGCATAATGACCCGTCTTGCCACACTTGTAGCAACCATCATCATTTTTCTTCTTATTGTAGGATGAAGTCTTCTTGTAGTCATCTCTAGTTCCCTTCCTCATATCTCTCTTCCTTCTTTGCAATAAAGATTTGTATCGCCTCATGTTCTTTGCATAAGGAGAAAGTTCTTCATTTTCTTCATAATCTTCACCCTCTTCTTCATCACTACTAACTTCTTTGGCTTTGAAGGCTAGATTCTTATCTTTTGTTTTATCCTTGGAGTTTATATTCTTCAACACAATCTCATAGTTGATAAGAGACCCAATTAGAGAACTAAACTCTATTTTCTTCAAGTCCTCAGACTCCATAATAGCCGTAATTGTTACATCCGATTCCTTTGGCAATGATCTCGAGATCTTTTTTACTTTATCACTACTAGAAATGGGTTTTCCAAAAGAAGCAAGACCATTAGTGATTTTGGAGAATCGATCAAGCATATTAGTGATGTTTTCTCCTTCCTTCATAGAAAACAACTCATAGTCATGTAAAATCATGTTAATCCTTGTCTCCTTGACTTGAGTGGTTCCTATATGAGTCACCTCCAACATTTCCCAAATCTCCTGAACATTATCACAAGATGAAATTCTATTGTGATCTTTCGGATTCAATGCACAATACAAGAGTTGAGTTGTTTTGGAGTTGTTATGAAGTTTCTTCCAATATTCTTCTTTGTAGTCTTTATACTCCTTAATTGAATCATCTTCATTCTTTGGAATATTGGGACCTAGCACAATTACCCTCCAAGTATCTATATCATAGAATTGAAGAAATATCATCTTTTTCTTACAAGCATTGAAGTTTGAACAATCAAAGAATGGAGGACGATTTGCTGCATAGCTCTCGGTGTGTGTTTCCATATTCAAAGCCATCACAGATCTTTGACTCTTCGGATGTTAAGCTGCTTTAAATAGGAGCCCAAGCTCTGATACCAATTATAGAGTCAATAACCACAATAGAAGAGGGGTTGAATAGTGTGATAAGAGTAGCTTTGAATTTTCTTCGAAAATAATTGAAAGCAAAGAGAGAACATAAGAACTTATAGTGGTTTGGCCAACTCGATCCCTACGTCCACTACCTAAGTATCACCACTTAGGCTTTCCACTAATAATCTTCACAAAGATTACAACTCCATTTTCTACCTAAGTGAGAACTCTTACAATGTTCTTGATTTCGGTTTAAGAGTAAAAACCAACCTAAGGATATACCCTTTGATCCCACTCACAATCACTATTAAAAATGTGTTTAACAAACACTCACCAACATAATATAAATTAGTGATACAACAAATGATTTGTATTTTTAAAAGTAAGAGTTCAATGTTTGATGCTTGGTTGTTGTAGGAAATAAATGCTCAAGAGTTCTTAACCCTTTTCTGAAGTCACCTTCAAGTATTTATAGCTTCTCATGTCCAAAGAGCCATTGAGGAATTGAATAGAGCCGTTATGAGAGAGAAATTGAGCATTAAATGCTTCTGATAGAGCACCTTACTTGAGTAAGCTTTTCATGTTACTCGCGTGAGTCATTTCAAGAAATTCTATTTTTACAACACGTTACTCGAGTGACCAACATGTGTTACTCGAGTGATATGTTTTTCAGACCGTTGAAACCACCAACTCTTGACATTTAAGCTCTGATTGTGTCAGTCGTAGGTAGAATTATGTTGTCTTTAATGGATTACTCAAGTTGCCAAAAATGTTACTCGAGTGATCTAACATCACAATTACTCGAGTAGACCTTTTCTTATTACTCGAGTAATGTATGCCATGGAATACTCAAGTGATAAACACGATTACTCGAGTGATCCTCTTCAATCAATTTCTTGTGAAACTTTGTTTACTAGAGTGATGATTTCAACTTACTTGAGTGAAATGGCATTACGATTACTAGAGTGAAGCTTAACTTGTTACGTAAGTGATCTATGGGACGAGTTACTCGAGTGAAGGATATTGTTACTCGAGTGAGAAACTTCAACCAGTTGCCTTCTGGAAGTCTGAATGATTCTTTACTCGACTGAGTCTCTTATGGTTAGTTGAGTGAAATAAACTGAGCTAAATTTCACCAAAGTATCAAACACGTTTTGTTCATCATCAAAACATAAAGGGACTTGAATGTTATGTTGGGTTTCTTATGAGATTAATCAACATTAAACGCAGCAGAAAACACAAGAAACATGCCAAGATCCATGTATGACAATATAATCAAATTAAATTAAGTGCAGAATTTTAATACCTCTTACTTTACTGGCCGAAATTCAACAACACCAAAAGACCCCAAATCAAAACTTTGATCCCTTTCTCCTTAGCTAGTGTGGAACATGATTGACCTAGGGACTGCCAAAAGACGACTCCTCTCTTCACTTCACTCATATTTCTTAGCATGACTCATGGCATACCCAATCATACCCATACTTGTTACTCATTACAAATAATGTTAGACGTACGTCAAAGTATACGAGAAATCACCTAAGAATCCATAGTGATTTCAGGTCGAGGGATTATAGTATAAGCGTTGTATGAGAAATACTTATGACCTTTCAGCCATGTAGTAATCTCATAAGCGGATTGATCCAAAACACTATTCTCTAACATGTTCTATGTTCTCTGATTGATATCTCATATCCTATGACCAGTAAAACATGATCATCTCACAGAG
>CAODLS010436197.1:0-15082 GCA_948243855.1 Flueggea neowawraea | reverse complement strand
TTGAGTGTACTTCCAGCTTGCGCAGAAGTTTCATCTCTGAAGTTAGGTAAAAGTGTGCATTGTTCTGCTGCCAAGGTCAATATGGATTTGGATATCTCAATTGGAACAGCTTTAGTGTCAATGTATGCCAAGTGCGGGCACTTTTCTTCATCATTGATCATATTCAAAAGAATGCGTCGTAAAGATGTTGCGACATGGAATGCTTTGATAAATGGGTATGCACAGATTGGAGATGCATATCGATCGATTGAGATGTTCCAGAAGCTACAGTTATCTGACATACGGCCGGACTCTGGGACCATGGTAGGTTTGCTTCCTCCGTGTGCCCTTTTATATGACATTGTCTTGGGATCTTGCACCCATGGGAAAATTTTCGAGTGTGGGTTTGAATCTGATTGAAAAATGCTCTCATTGACATGTATGCCAAATGCGGTAGCCTTTCAACTGCTGAATTCTTGTTTAGTAGTTCTGGCTTTATAAAGGATGAGGTCTCATGGAATGTAATGATTTCTGGATACATGCACAATGGACATGCCAAAGACGCTATTTCAACCTTTTATCAGATGAGATCAGAGGAATTTCAGCCTAATTTAGTCACAGTGGTGTCTGTCCTTCCTGCAGCAGCATATCTATCAAACTTAAAGGAAGGCATGTCTCTCCATGCCTGTGTTATCCGAACGGGGTTTCAGTCTAATACGCTTGTTGGAAATTGTCTTATTGACATGTATGCAAAATGTGGACAGCTCAGTCACTCTGAAGCCATATTTGATGAGATGATTCATAAGGACAGTGTGTCATACAATATGATGCTTGCAGCATATGCTGTTCATGGGCAAGGAAACCTTGCTGTTGATCTTTTCTCATGTATGCAAGAGAGGCATGTCAGAGTTGATTCTTTGTAATTTCTTAATGTGCTGTCTGCTTGTAGATATGCAGGTTTAATAACAGAAGGCCGGAAACTGTTTCGATCTATGCGGGAAGAGCACCAAATGGAACCAGAGTTGGAACATTATTCCTGCATGGTCGATTTGTTAGGTCGTGCTGGATTATTTGATGAAGTTTTGGGTTTGATCAAGGAAATGCCCTTCGAACCTGATGCTGAAGTATGGGGAGCCTTACTGGGTGCATCCACATTGCATTCTAATTTGCATTCGGCAGAATTAGCAATGCGCTATCTTCTTAAACTTGAGCCTACAAATCCAACTCATCGTGTGATCTTATCAAACGTGTATGCTAATTATGGGAGATGGAGCAATGCAGGCAGAACAAGATCAAAGATAATCAAGACAGGGATGAGGAAAAGTCCAGGATGCAGCTGGGTCTGAGGTAGAATTGGATAATGTCCTAATACAGGTTATCACTGGAGAAGCACGGATGTATTTCTTCCAGGCTTTTCCCTAGAATAAAAGCATTTGTTTTTTTGCAGTCTGTTGAGCATGTTGCGAATGGTGTTGAATCGGAAAAAAGAGAAAACTCTTCTCAAAAACAGATAAATTCAGAAATAGACGGTTCACCACACTGAAATTCCTCGAGGATTCCTTGGACAGGTTTGCTTCCGGTTACTTCTGATACATGAATGTTATTGTTTTAATAACTTCAGAGTTCTTTTATTGAAGAATCTTTACATTTGAACTCCATCATTGCAGTGAAGTGTATTCCTCCATTCTGTTAAAAGTGTTTCCTTCTGATAAGCTGCTGAGACCATCTGACCGTTACTTCCATATCTCCTAATTTCGCCATCTGAAAAAAAAAAGAATTGGAAAACAAAATAAAGATTATGATATTTAATGGTAAATATCGTTGATGTCTCCTTTTTTACTTCAAATGATGAAGGGTTATAATCATCGTTGGATTTGCAACACTTGCTTTTTTTCACCAGACATAAGAGTCTCGTTTTCTATATTTCTTTATCATGGTATCTCTAAACTCTGGAGAATTCGCACCCTAGTAAATGATATTTGAGTTCCATTTCGATTGGTCAGATCCAAAGAAGACAAAGGGGGCTAAAAGTGCATAGTAAGGCTCTTGTTCTGCTCCAATAATTTATTCTTAATGGTGGCAGAATGGAAAACAAGAATCGTGTCGCCGGAAAGATAGGAGTCGGTTGTCTCATTGACAGAAAAAAGATGATATCAAGAAAGCCTGAGATGGTGAGCAGATAGTTTGTGTCCGAATTTAGTATCCAATTTGATAATATCCGAAATTCCATTAAATGCTTCTGATCCTATAGTGTCTGCAAATAATGCTTCACTTGCCTAGTCCCCCCCACCAAACCATAGTTCTGTTCACCTGAAGCTGAAAACAAGCATAACTTGCTTCTACTTCACTGCAACAAGCAGGTCCAACATTGGGGAGTCACACTGACATGGCAGCACATAAAAATCTGCAACATTCAAGTGTTCTTAAATTTTTTCCGTTCGCTAAATAGTCAGTCTTGTAGCATAATATTTTGCACTACAAGTTTCTGGATGAAGACCAGTAAGAACATATCACCAGGAAAAAGACGAATGAATTACAAACGGATCACTAAAAATAGACCATTAAGCAATTTCTGATAAAGATTCTCCAAACCATATGGTCCAATTTGAATTTAACAAGTAAAATGCAACAAACCATGTCGGAAGGGAAGTGAAATCTAAGAGAAATTAAAGATGGAAAAAACCGTAACGCTCTAATCCTCACTCCTTTGGGGAAAACAAAACAAGAGTATTCTCATCAGCAGGTTTAGAAACTACGATAAAGATATGATCAACCCATGAAAGTAGAATTCATCAAAGAAATGCCGTTCATACAAACCACAAAAATGAACTAATATGGAGCCAATGCAGACAATTGAAAATATAATCTTTCCAAGACAAAGTAGGGACATAAACATAGAATTTCTTGAGTAATAAGCTTACACAATAAGAATCAATCTTGGTTCTTTCAGACATAACCCATTAAGCAGCAATCTACCATGTTTTTTCTGTTTCAAGGAAAATAAGGCAACTATCCAGATGAAGGGACATGAGAAAGACGGCAAATCTCACTTTGATCGCGTCACAAGAAATTGTCGTAGCTATTTCTTCCCGACCCTTCTGGTTGAACCAGGCTTACAAAATACGAACTGTCAAATAGACAGAAGAAAGTTGAACACGGGAGAACTTGGCAACACTAATAGCAGGTCGAGTCACTCCAGGGAACACACTCAGTTTGTTTAGGCAACATATATAGAGTCTAGCTGTGTAATAGTCCATACATAAATACGAACTTACCTCCGTTTTCTTCCACATTGACGTGCATTAACTGCGACCATAGCACATTAAACAACAAGCCACCAATATTTTTTTTACTTTTCTCTATTGTCAGAAGAAGAAGACAACAATACTAGAATAAGAAGGCAACAATTGAGAGGCACAGGAGCAGAGCAAGGCAAATGAAAAAACCAATAACAATTTGTTCTTAGCTGTGTATAAGATATCAAGCATAGAAGCATTCTAATGTTTAACCTTAAGTTTTAACAAAAATGCATAACGCATATATCATACTAGTACTAGTATGACACAAGAGAACAATGTCATTCAGACAAACTGCCAAAGGAAAAGAAAAACAACAAAACCAACGCATACAGTTGAAATTGTAATGTTTCTGAGACATCATAGGGACGAGACAGAGCCTTGATGTAATATTTTGCTACCACTTTAGGTTTATGGTTGAAGACCAAAGAAATTGCGTCACAAAAGAAAAAAGACCTATGAATCGTAAATTAGACCATCAAACAATTTCTGATAAAGGATTCAGCAACCTAAAAAAGTAATCAAAATAATATTGTAAGAGACAATGCAGATGATTAACATTACATTTTTTCATAAACTCCGTATAGACCTAAACATAGCAATCACTGCATATTGAGATACACATATATGAATTAATCTTAGTTTCCTTCGACATTATAAGGCCTTAAGCATTACACTAGTATCAATGTAACTATTTAAGCAACAATCAACCATCATTTTCTTTTCCGGAATAAAAAGGCAAGTATTGAGATGGAGGGGGACATGAGGAAGACAAAAAAAGTATCCCCTCTTCATCACCCTATAAAAGCAGACAGTTGAAGAAAATACTGTCGTCAACAATTTGGTTGAGCATTGTCTAAAGGGCTACACAAATACACATTTATGATTTATCTTTGTTCCTTCCCCATAGTAGCACCTGAAGCATTGATCTTGTACTACTCTATAGCTCATTAACAACAATTTACTTTCTCTTTCTGTTTTCATATTAATAAGGCAATTATTGAGACAGGGAGAGAGATGAGAAAGAGAACACATGTTCTTATGATTAGCAGGCAACTCAAACAAATGAACAATACTACTGCAGACAATTTTTTTGAGTAACTTAACGACTACTAATTTCTTTGCTGTCTCATAGGCTACACAAATACAAATTTCTCTTGGTTCCTTTCAACATGGTAGGACATTAAGCACTATTTGCACCCATTAAGCAACAATCCACCGTCTTTTTCTTTTAAAACCAACTTATCTTAGTTTCCTTCCACACTTGGTTGGAATCCATTAAATAACACAACCATCAACATTCTTTTGTTTTTTTTTTCTAGAATAGGAAGGCAACAATTGAGAGGAGATGGACCAGAACAATGTGGATGAAAAATCGGCAACAATTTTCTCTTAGCTGTATGTACCAGGAATCAAGTAGAAAAACCATCATAATATTTCACCAAACGCACAACTTCAGTTCAACAAAAATGCACAATGCACATATCGTGCAGGCAAACCTCAAATTCAAATGCAGACCGTTGAAAATATAAAGAGCACACGACAATTCAATGTAGACTAAGCTAAACAATTATACCTTTATTTCTGTTCCCATCCATATAATAGTGTGTATAGACCAATAAACAACAAGCCAGCATCATTTTTTGTTTTCCAAAATAGCAAGGCAACAAGGAACAATAGACATAGCTGCCTATAGACTATTCAAGTACGATTTCATTGGATACCAACCACATTGCAGTACATGAAGCACATATATACTCACTAAACAAAAAGCGACCATTTTTTTCTCAAATAATAAGACAACTGTTGAGAGAGCGGGACATGAGAGAGAACAATTCTCTCTTGATCAGCACTATGAAGCAAGCACTTCAAAAACATACAGCCATCAATTTGTTTCACAACTTGGCATGAAGAAAAACAAAATAATGATGATAGTTTTTAATGGTAAAAATTGTTGATACCTTCTTTTTTACTTCAGGTACCTAAGAATGGATTTGCAATCATCGTTGGATTTGCAACTCTTGTTTTTCCCTTTCACCAGACAAAAATCACCATGTACGTAAGAATCTTGTTTTGTATAGTTCGATTGTTTAGATTAAAAAATGCAAAGGGTGTTAAAAGTACAGGGTAACCGTAACCCCCCCAATTCTGCTACTACAATGTACTCCTAATGATAAACATAATCTGTTGCCATTAATTCTTGAAAATATAATGATTATGAAAAAGGAATGGAATTCACAGAAATTGTATCTGAGAAGAAACCTGTCTGAAGGGTTGCAGAGGTTTTGACATAATGGAAAACAAGATTTGTGTCACCAAAAAGATAGCAGAACAAGGGGTTACCCTGTACAAAAATCATTGAATGCTTTTGATGCCATAGTGTGTGCAAATAATGCCTCATAGTAGGCTTCAGAATTATCAGTTATTGAATTCTTGTCTAGTCTCCATCAACAAAATCATAGTTCAAGTTCATCTGAAGTTGAAGACAAGCGTTATGCTTCTGCTTAGTCACTGCAACAGTGCAGGTGCAATCACGTTCCTGACAGAGTTATCCTTGAGCATTGGCAGAAAGAATGGAACAGAGGAACATTTTGGACCAACAAGTTCCATTGATTGAAACAAAATATCGCTAATTTTACCACTTAAACAGCAGTTCAATTTTCTCAGAGACAGGAAAAGATGAATGAATCCCAAACTAATAGACTGATAGCTAAAAATAGACCACCAAGCAATTTCTGATAAAGATTCTTCAACTTGTATGGTTCAAATAAAATAAATCTCAACAGGTAAAATGCAACTAATCACGTCAGAAGAGAAGTGAAATATTAGAGAAATTAAAGAGGGAAAAAAACCACTAACGGTCTAATCCTTGCCCCGTAAGAGAACAAAGAATCTTCATCAGCAGGCTTATAAGCTACAATAAAAATAACTAGTAATTGCAGCAGAGTATCTAAAATCAAGTACAGAACAATCACATTCCAATAAACAGCTTCAATAATCACACAGATAAAGAAGTTTCAAGATATGACCAATCCAAAAAAGTAGAATTCATAGTTCCAACAAGAAAGGGGATTAGAATTCATAAGTGCATTTCAGACAAACCACAAAAACTAACTATTGTAGACAAAGCAGGGATACAAACATAGTTCATTAAACAATAAGCTAGACTCACAGATGAATCTTACCATCACAAGAAATTACATCAGCTATTTCTTCCCCACCCTTCTAGTTTAACCAGACTTACAAATGCAGAATATCATATAGACAGGAGAAAGATGAACACAGAATCTGGCAACATCAATAGCAGATTGAGACACATCAGCAAACACACTCAATTTGTTTCGGCAACATAAATAGAGATTACTTATAAGAAAAAATAAATAAATAGAGATTTCCTGTGTAATAGGCTAAACACAAATTAGAACTTATATCTCCGTTCCTTGGCCCATTAAACAGCAAGCTGCAAAATATTTTTTTAAATCTCTCTACTGTCAGAAAAAGAAGGCAACAATTTACTAGAATAAGGAGGCATCAAATGAGAAAAGAGGGACTATAGTAAAGGAAATGAAAAAACCAACAACAATAGATATGTATAATACATCAAACCACCATCTTTTTCTGTTTCAAAGTAATATGGCAACTATCAAGATAGTGAGGGACATGAGAAAGGGAACACATGTTTTCATGAATAGCAGGCACAGGCGTAAAAAAAATTATGACTAACAGTTAACACTAATAGTCTCTTTGCTGTCTAACAGGCTACACAAGTGCCTGGTTCCCTTCAACATCATAGGACATTAAGCACACCTATAAGTTCAGCCCATCAAACAACAATCCATCATCTTTTCCTTGGAAAACTAAATTATCTTGGCTTCCTTCCCCACATAGTGGATTGAGCATCCATTAAAAAACATAACTACCAACATTCTTCTTTTTTTCTAGAATAACAGGCAATAGTATACCAGAATAAAAAGGCAACAATTGAGAGGAGGACCAGATCAAGGCAGACGAGAATTGGCAACAATTTTCTCTTAGATGTGTGTACCAGGAATATACATAAACCGTTGTGATATTTAACCCGATGCATAGCTTCAATTTTACAAAAATGCACAATGGGCATATCTTGCAGGCATGAACAATCCAAGAAAGCAATGTCACCCAGACAAACTGCAAAACACTACAAATATAGAGCCAATGCAGATGATTGAAAATATAAAAGAGACCTAAGCATAGAAGCTGATGGTATGGTAAGCTACAAGACTACAAATTTATCTCTGTTCCTCTATATTGCAGTGCGTATAGACAACAAGCCACCATCATTTTTTTTGTTTCCAAAACAATAGGTCAAACACGATCAATACAAACAGGACAAATCTCAAATTCATTTGCCATTAAAACAACCAGATGAAAACAATGTAACTCCAACAATTTAATTCAGCGCAGGTAAAGATAAATCTTCTTTATTTAATAGGCTATACAAATACAAATTTAGAGAGAATTCTTTATAGAATTTAAAGATAATACATGGTAATGCTGTTTTGGTTTTTAGTACAAAAGTAGAACTTTTGAGAGACATGGGATGGAGGAGGAGCAAGAGAAAAAGAACGAATGTTTTGATCATCAGCCAGTAAAACAATAAGCCACCACATTGCAATGCACTAAGCACATGTGTACTGACTAAACAATAAGCCACCATAGTTTTTTTTGTTCTGGATAATAAGACAAGTATTGGGAGAAAGGGTCATGCAAATGGGGGCACAAGAGAACAAATCTCTCTTGATCAGGACTACATAAGCAATTAGTGAATTGAACATCCATTAAACACACAGCCACCAACATTCTTTCTTGATTCTATTTAATTTCCTAGGATAAGAAAGCAACAATATATACCTGAATAATAAGGCAACAAGTAAGAGCTAAGAAATATTGGCAACAATTTGCTCTTTTTCTGACTATATTAAAATTTCCATTATTTTTATTTTATTTTAAAAAAATAAAAATAAAAATTATTTTTCCAGCTAAATATAGTCTCACATTCTAAACGCAAAATAAGAGGACCTTTTGTTTCTGATAGCAGCCACAACAATTGAACAATCACTCTCTACAATCAACTTTGATATTTAACCTAGCTTAATCATTCACGGTTTGCCCTGACCTCCAACATAGCAACATCATGCTTCCATGGAACAACATTAACAGAGGCAGCCTTGAAAGTACCACCATCATTCCTAACCACATAACTGACAGAACCTAAAGAAGGATTATCAAACCTGGTCGCATCAGAGTTAATTTTCAGTCAATCTTTAGGCGGGCAGCACCAAGCTTCAACATCCGGAGAAGAATGGGAACCCACAGGAACAACAACAGATACAAAATCAGCAGCCAAAATCCAGCTTCTAAGCAAACCTAATCCCCTAGCCAAAGTAGCACCCGCGGAATCACGCTTCCCACGCCATACAATAGAGTTCCTATTTTCCCAAATACACTGGCACACAACAACAATTATGGCATGACGAAGAAGAATCAACCGCACAGAAAATACACTCCCAAACAAATCTAATCGTAGAACCAGCTCAAATATCCTTTGTAAAAGAACAACCCATAAGAATATGAAAGACGGTCCATAATTTCAAATTTATATATATATAAAAGAAAGCATAATACATTAGTTTTAAAATATTGAGATTGGTATTTTCTTTTTTTGACAAGTAGTTAGGTGACCGTTAATTTCAAGTTTGTTTAGAAATTTATCACCAAATTTATAAAAATTTAATTTTCAATACAGGTTCGTAAGTTTTAAATCAAAAATTATCTTACAATGTTTTAAAATTAATATCTATCTTATTTTAGTAGGGAGATGAGTACGAGATCACATATATTTATAAAAATAAATATATATTTTTTAATTGATATGTACAATATTATCTTTGAGTAAGATTATCTTTTTTATTTTTTTTATTTGTAGACGGTGAAAAGGTATGATTTTATTGACGATATTTTTTATACTAAAGAAACTTGGCTGATTAAGTCTAAGATCATTAGACTTTGGAATGTACCAAGCTACAAGGGAGATTAATTTGTTCTTTTGGAAGTTTGTCTCATTATAGTGCTACAATGACTGCATTAGTGCATGGATTTAAGTTTACTGTCGGTATAACTATGACTCTGAAATATTCCGTAACAGAGAGGTAATATCTGTATGGTAATTCCCAGTAGGAGTATGTTACTACTGATCGCCCCCAATTTTTTTTTCAGTCAAAAAAAATGAAAAAAAGGGAGATTAATTTGTCCATTCTACATCAATGAAAGAGTCAGAAGGATCTGAAATTACTTTAAAAGCGCATAATTATATGAGCTTTACATCGTGATGTATAAATGGCCTAATAAAGAGATAACTTTTCAGAGCTATGATATCATTTGCAAGACAAATGAGTTTTTTTTTTCGGTCGCGGTTTCTTGGAGTGGAGACGAGCACCTTTAAGCTATGACTGCATCAGATTAATCCACATTTATGAGTTAGCTTGTACTTCAAAAAGTAGGATCTCTATCACTTAGACTGCTGTATACTTAAAACTCGAACTTAAGACCTTTGATTAAACTAGAATAATCATTTACCAATTGATTCAAGTCATCAATAGTAGACAAATGAGTCTTTAAGCAACCATGAAGATGTTTACCCAGTTGAATTTTTGAACAATATTACATTTTCTAGTATTCCAAACCACAAACTTACATTAAGAGTTAGGATGTTAGTTATGTTGCTTAGAAATATAGACCAACGGGTCAATTGGGAAAGCAATTAATTTGCACACATTATCTTGGGTAACAATATTGACGACAAGGTATTCATTCCACAAATGATCTTGACACTATTAGAGCTGAAATTACCTTTCAAATACTAAAAAAGACAATACTAATTGGTCGTTTGCAATAATGATTAATAAAAGTCGAAGGCAATCACTTCTTCATGCTGGACTATATCTACCATGACCAGTTTTTAGCCAAGACCAGCTTTATGTTGCGATTTTGAGAGTGACAAGTCAAACTAATTGAATATACTTATTTGTGATGAAGGAGGAAAAACATGTAATACTAAAAAAAATGTGATAAAACAATATTTTTACTTCCTAAAACCGCACAATGTGCGGGTCTAAAAACTAGTTGAGTTTTAAGACAAAATCTAAGCATTCTCACTAAAAGAACAAGAAGAATTAGTATTTTTTTTTTATTTTTTGAATAAACATGATCAATCCATCCAGAAAGCTAATTCAACTAGGCTAGCCACTCGAAAAGTTAGCGTGTTCAGATGAATATTAGTAATAGTCTTAAATGAGGGAACATCCATAATTTCAAGATACAATATTCCACGTAAAATAAAAGGTGAAAAAACAAAGTCATGGCCTCATGGGACTAAAGGACTGATTTGAAGGCCATTCCTTGCCAGCCAATGCACGGGAGAACCCTAATTTCTTAAGCAAGATTTCAATAGTTTTAAGCAAACCAAGCATAAGCTCAAGATTTCAATATGTACCAATAAACACTACGAGGGTCCATAGCTCAGTGGTAGGGCTTTTGACTGCAGATCAAGAGGCCCCCGGTTGGGCCCTAGTTTTTCTTGTTTTTATAATATCATAATTCATAACTATATATTTTTGTAACTTCTTTCCTCCCTACTTTCTTTCTATTCTATATCCACTCGAACCTCAGAAATTCCTTCATTTTAATCCACCGAATTCTCCATCTACTCCAACCTTTAATTACTGATACTAAAATTGGATGTTTCTTTCATAAAGGTAATGCTACTTCTTCAAAAAGAAATACACTGCAATGAAAGATAGCACCCCATCAGGGATACAACTTCTATTCCAATTCCCATACAAGAAAGCTTCAACTCATTACTCTGTTTGAGTAGATGCTCCTGGTGTAAGCAGCCAAAAAGAAAATTACGAGAATCATTAAGAATTCTACAAAAATGAAATCTTGCTTTCCTATTCTGACATTCCTGTCTTCACTGGCAGCTTTGCTCTTCATGGTAAGCAATTTTTCCAGGACATGTTAAACAGCAACTGCACAGCTACTATACTACTGATACAATCATTTGTCTCGAAACAAACGGTGCATGTTCAGCCATGATTGCCCCGGAAGTTTAAGCATAGAATTGGAAAGCCATGTCAATCATGACTGCTGTCTCCATTGACTGATGCCTGATGCAGATTCATGATTTTTTTTTTTACATCCTGAAACCATCAATAGCACAAACAGGAGCCCATGACCATCTATTTGAATCCAACAATTAAGCAATACACGGCATCCTCATTTGCTTAGATTTAAACATGTAAACGAATGAATAGCCACTTGGCCTAGCTTAAGTGGTTGGGTACATGAGTTATCAAACCTGAGGTCACAGTTCGAATATTGAAGTAAGTGCAAGTGAGCAAAGTTAGTCTAAAGAACATTTGAAGGAATGTACCCATGCATGTCTAACCTCAACTCAATGATATTATTACGGAGACACACTGCTCTAGACTCACCCCTTAAGGAGTAATGAATACTTTAGAACGCCAGGATAAAGCCTCCGAAGTTTGCGATTCAGTTCTTATTTTCCTTGCATAATGCTCCAAAGATTGTGCTTGCTCGTTTAAGATATCACTAGACACAGTATCTTCAGCTAGTTTGACTGCTGCCATCTGCGAAACTTGGAAAGTTCCAGCAACACGTTGTAACTTTCTTGCAAGTTCTTCACCCCCAAGCATCACAAGGCAAACTACTAAAGAGCCAAGCTCACGCTTTGCTCCATCTGTTAGAGACATTCCCTTCAAGTGCTCTACAAGAGCCAATTCGTCGCCAGGGCTACAATATCATAAAGTTATTTCATATATATATATATATGGATTTGATCAAAGGAAAAGCGTTGGAAAAAGGAGATAAAGCAATTGATAGAAAGAATGGAAAACAAGATACCTTCCGGGTCGAATTTTTCCTCTACTCCTCTGGCGCCTTGCTTCTCTTGCCTTGCTAGTGACACTCGAAGTCACACATGCAGTAGAGGCCTTCCCTGTACTGTTCATGAAACAAAGCAACCATTACATGCAAATGAGGCAGGTATTAAAATGTCAAAGGAGGCATATAATATTGTATTTAGTTTCTTTTTCATGTTTCGAAAAGTGAAAAGGGGTTGCAATAAATGACTATATGCCTAAACACACATAACTTCAACAATAAAACAGATTAAAAAAGCATATCACAATTAAATTAAAAGGCTAAGGAACTGTAAATTGTCACAGAATTTAGAAATTTTTAGGTTAATTTTTTATTTCAAATAGGCAGCAAAAACTATGCCATGTACCATCAATTCATGACAACTTATTAAAGCTTTTTAACGCTTAAATTTATATGATGCAAAGTACAAGAAGACATACCCTGTGGTGTATGACTCATTCCACTGAAATTGCTGCTAGCTTCTGAAGCAGTCTCAACATCAAGATCATTCATGGACCTTTCCTCTGACTTAAGCTTTGCAGCAAGCAGTAATCTTCTCTGTCGCACAGCTAAGTAGCGAGTGAGGTACTTCCCTACTTTCTCTAATCCTTCCCCGTATTCACCAGTTAGACTATTCGCACACTCCAATGATGCGTTTTTCACTTCTGAGATCAAATCCTCTCGCTTATGCATAAAAGCAACCCTCAAAGCTTCCTCCCATTCCCGTGCACTGGTTACCAAACTAATCCCATTATTAGCATCTCCACAATACTCCAGTGCAACCTTGGCTGCTTCCCCTGGTTTTCCAAGTGCTTGAAGTTCTTCACAAAGTTCATAAGCAAGTTGCAATATCTCATTTTCCCCCATTTTAAGGAGACCAGCAACTGTAAGCTCCCCTCTCCAATTGCCACGAGAATGATAAGCCTTCAAAGCCTTTTCTAAACTGGAACAGCAGAGATAAGTTGTTGCAGCGTCCTCATAATATTTTTCATTATTTAGATAATCACCCCAGGCTTCAAGGACCTGTGTCCTCTTCACTGGATCAGTGATCAGTTGAAGACCCAGAGGAAAAAGTTGAGGATTATTTTTCAGGAGATTCATACAATCTGTATAATAAGCATCACCAGCTGAAACAACGTGTTTGAGAGCACTCTCAAATTTTACTGCGTTATGAGGCCTGGCATACGCTCCAACTCCTGCAAATAAGGAAGAAACTCCTTTGGATCTCGTTGTGAGTTCAATGCCACAATAGCTGCAAGGTTCAAATCATATAAGCCTAAGGCAGCTTCAAATACAGCCTCAGAATCAGATAGCCACAAAAGATGTTTCAAAGCTCCTTCAGCAGAAGGGAAAGATGATTTCCTTGGGTCATCTGAACCCAATAGTTCCATCTCACGAATAACTTTTATTCTCTCCAAAGCTTCTTCAAGTAAAGGTGGATCACTGTGTGCAAGGGTTGTCAGAATGCAAAAGCTCCCTCGAAGGACTTTCAGGGACTTGTTCCTCAAGAGCATTCCTTATTGCCAAAAGCACAGAAGAAACTTTGTTATTAGCATCAAAACCCCCAACATCTTGGGCTTGAACGCCTTCATCTCCTCTTTGGCAACGTAAAGATACGTAGCTTCTGTATGATTTCTCCATAATATTTTCATTCTTTATGGCACAAACAAACTCAGTTACGTAGCTTAAATTTTTAACCTGCCTGACAAATTCTGAAACTGACAGAAGAAATTCTTGCCACCCACAATGGTCAACAATGACATTAAAATCTATTCTATGCTTCCTCACCATAAGTAGTGCATCTCTAAAGCGTTGTTCAATTAAAGCATTGGAGACAGATGCAAGGACCAATTTCCTTGGATAAATGCACTCTAAGTTTCCCCGAGGTGTTTGCATTATGACCGTAGCAGCATTCCCGTGCAGAACACCAATAATTTTGGCACCTCTTTCCCAAATATTACTGTATTTTATAGTTTCTTCTTCCCTTCTTCTGTTACTTGAATGGACAAAATTATCATACTTCTCTTCTGTCTCTCCAGACAGTATATCATCGATATCCACAATGAACAGTAAATCCTGTTTGGTTGCAAGAATCAAATGTGTGATCACTTGGTTAGCCAAATTTGAATAGAATGAGAAACTGCTGCAATTGTTACATAATATTTTCCCATCAACTTGCAGCCTCCCAATCTCATCGAGTCCAAAAGGCATAGGCTTTAGTGATCCACTTATACTGACAAGAGCCACATTTAGCCAAGGGCAAGATGAGAGAAAAGCCAGGCTAATATGTTTTCTAGCTCCCCCGCTAATGACAGAAAAGCCAGACTTTGTTGTATATTCAAAGACCTCACCACCATCAAACTGAATAAAAGCTGAACAAATTTTAGTTGTATTTGGAGCTATCCCAATAACCATTTTTTCCAAACGGTTATTGTGGGAGATTTTCGCATGCCATCCTGATCCTGTTACCAAACCTGGGACATTGTCCTCAGAACATGACAACTCAATCTCCTGCAAATAAAACCCACAAAGTCCATCCACAACCAATGACTTGCACGATACATGATGACTATGACTGAAACCGTGATGAGAAACAACAAGAAGGATACGTGAGTCCAACCACGTTAGATGTACAAAAAAACCAAATGCTGTCTCAGAAGTGGAAGCATCAACACTAAATTCTTTGCGTTCTAGTTCTTCCCATGTATCAGGATCAGGAAGTTCCATCACAGACAGAGAACCATCTGATAAAACTGCAGCCACACAGTTCTTATTATTCTTGGAATATAAGGATATATCTCGCACTGCACTTGTAAATTTCAGGCTAA